>JAXIVJ010012614.1:0-32500 GCA_036785665.1 Chirona hameri
GATTTATCCCCTGATGCCCCCCCCCCCCCTGGATCCGCCAGTGTATGAGACCATGGGGGCGGCATTAGCTTATTGTCCGGTAGGGCATCTTTTCTCCTCCATTTGCTTCTAGGGAAGCCCATTGTCCGACTTAGTGGGCAGCTGTTCTTCCCAATGGTTGGCGGCATTAGCTGCTTATTGCCAATGAGCATTTGTCCAATTTAGAGGGCGCCTGTTTTACCCCGTGGGGCGGCATTTGCTTATTGTCCGGTAGGGTGTCTGTTCTGCCCCATGGGGGCGACATTTGCTTCTAGTAGTGCCTATGCTGTTCCTAAGTCGCCATTTACTTCCAGGAGTGCTAGTTGTCCGATTCCCAGAAGTGCCTGTCAGTGGCGTGCACATACATTCACAAAGGACCAGGTCATTGCCTTGAGTCCTGAGGGGCGCCATCAATATTGGCGAAAATGTTGCAGGGGGTCGCCTCGCCTTGCGCACCGTGCGCAAGGAGAGCCCCCCCCCCCCCCCCCCCCGTCACTTGCCGGATGGGCGCCGTCACTGGCCAGGGGCGCCGTCACGGGCGGAGAGGGGCAGTCACTAGTCGGAGGGGCGCCGTCACTCGCCGGAGGGGCGCCGTCACTGACCAGAGGGGCGCCGTCACTGGTCGAAGGAGCGCCGTCACTATCGGGAGGGGCGCCGTCATTGGACGGAGGGGCGCCGTCACGGTCCGGAGACGGGCAGTCACTAGTCGGAGGAAGCCGTCACTCGCTGTCACTGTCCGGTGGGGCGCCGCCACTGGTCGGAGCCCGGAGGGGCGCCGTCATTCGCCGGAGGGGCGTGGTCACTGGCCGGAGGGGCGCCATCACTAGCCGGAGGAGCGCCGTCAATGGCCGGAGGGGCGCCTTCACTGGCCGGAGGGGTTCCGTCACTGGTCGGAGGGGCGCCGTCACTGGGCGGAGGGGCGCCGTCACTGGTCGAAAGGGCGCCGTCACTAGCTGGAGGGGCGCCGTCATTGGCCGGAGGGGCGCCGTCACTGGTCGGAGGGGCGCCGTCAATGGCCGGAGGGGCACCTTCACTGGCCGGAGGGGCGCCATCACTGGTCGGAGGGGCGCCGTCACTAGCCGGAGGGGCGCCGTCACTGTCCGGAGGGGTGCCGTCAGTGATCGGAGGGGACACTTTCACTAACCGGAGGGGTGCCGTCACTGGCCGGAGGGGCGCCGTCACTGGCCGGAGGGGCGCCTTCACTAGCCGGTGGGGCGCCGTCACGGGCCGGAGGGGCGTCGTCACTGATCAGAGGGGCGTCACCTTTGCATGGGCGCCTGGGGTCCAAAGGACCAGGTCATGCCCTGACTGAATAAACGTATACTCTGTACGCCACTGGTGCCTGTCCTGATGGCGGTGCTAATTGAAAGTAAAAAATGGTCGGGGGGGGGGGCGCCTTCGGCGCCCGTCAAAAACGGTACGGACATTCCGTACTGTCCGTATAGGTGGTTGCGCCCGTGTACCTAACCATTTGCATTAGCTAAATGCAGGGGGCGTCGCTGACAGGGGGTTGGGGGGTCGCGACACACACACACACACACACACACACACACACACACACACACACACACACACACACACACACACACACACACACACACACACACACACACACACACACACACACACACACACACACACACACACACACACACACACACACACACACACACACACACACACACACACACACACACACACACACACACACACACACACACACACACACACACACACACACACACACACACACACACACACACACACCACACACACACACACACACCACACACACACACACACACACACACACACACACACACACACACACACACACACACACACACACACACACACACACACACACACACACACACACACACACACACACACACACACACACACACACACACACACACACACACACACACACACACACACACACACACACACACACACACACACACACACACACACACACACACACACACACACACACACACACACACACACACACACACACACACACACACACACACACACACACACACACACACACACACACACACACACACAACACACACACACACACACACACACACACACACACACACACACACACACACACACACACACACACACACACACACACACACACACACACACACACACACACACACACACACACACACACACACACACACACACACACACACACACACACACACACACACACACACACACACACACCACACACACACACACACACACACACACACACACACACACACACACACACACACACACACACACACACACACACACACACACACCCACACACACACACACACACACACACACACACACACACACACACACACACACACACACACACACACACACACACACACACACACACACACACACACACACACACACACACACACACACACACACACACACACACACACACACACACACACACACACACACACACACACACACACACACACACACACACACACACACACACACACACACACACACACACACACACACACACACACACACACACACACACACACACACACACACACACACACACACACACACACACACACACACACACACACACACACACACACACACACACACACACACACACACACACACACACACACACACACACACACACACACACACACACACACACACACACACACACACACACACACACACACACACACACACACACACACACACACACACACACACACACACACACACACACACACACACACACACACACACACACACACACACACACACACACACACACACACACACACACACACACACACACACACACACACACACACACACACACACACACACACACACACACACACACACACACACACACACACACACACACACACACACACACCACACACACACACACACACACACACACACACACAACACACACACACACACACACACACACACACACACACACACACACACACACACACACACACACACACACCACACACACACACACACACACACACACCACACACACACACACACACACACACACACACACACACACACACACACACACACACACACACACACACACACACACACACACACACACACACACACACACACACACACCACACACACACACACACACACACACACACACACACACACACACACACACACACACACACACACACACACACACACACACACACACACCACACACACACACACACACACACACACACACACACACACACACACACACACACACACACACACACACACACACACACACACACACACACACACACACACACACACACACACACACAACACACACACACACAC
The DNA here is from genome assembly GCA_036785665.1 of Chirona hameri. Classification (NCBI taxonomy): domain Eukaryota; kingdom Metazoa; phylum Arthropoda; class Thecostraca; order Balanomorpha; family Balanidae; genus Chirona; species Chirona hameri. The sequence goes on from JAXIVJ010012614.1 coordinate 3,421, forward strand.
ACACACACACACACACACACACACACACACACACACACACACACACACACACACACACACACACACACACACACACACACACACACACACACACACACACACACACACACACACACACACACACACACACACACACACACACACACACACACACACACACACACACACACACACACACACACACACACACACACACACACACACACACACACACACACACACACACACACACACACACACACACACACACACACACACACACACACACACACACACACACACACACCACACACACACACACACACACACACACACACACACACACACACACACACACACACACACACACACACACACACACACACACACACACACACACACACACACACACACACACACACACACACACACACACACACACACACACACACACACACACACACACACACACACACACACACACACACACACACACACACACACACACACACACACACACACACACACACACACACACACACACACACACACACACACACACACACACACACACACACACACACACACACACACCACACACACACACACACACACACACACACACACACACACACACACACACACACACACACACACACACACACACACACACACACACACACACACACACACACACACACACACACACACACACACACACACACACACACACACACACACACACACACACACACACACACACACACACACACACACACACACACACACACACACACACACACACACACACACACACACACACACACACACACACACACACACACACACACACACACACACACACACACACACACACACACACACACACACACACACACACACACACACACACCACACACACACACACACACACACACACACACACACACACACACACACACACACACACACACACACACACACACACACACACACACACACACACACACACACACACACACACACACACACACACACACACACACACACACACACACACACACACACACACACACACACACACACACACACACACACACACACACACACACACACACACACACACACACACACACACACACACACACACACACACACACACACACACACACACACACACACACACACACACACACACACACACACACACACACACACACACACACACACACACACACACACACACACACACACACACACACACACACACACACACACACACACACACACACACACACACACACACACACACACACACACACACACACACACACACACACACACACACACACACACACACACACACACACACACACACACACACACACACACACACACACACACACACACACACACACACACACACACACACACACACACACACACACACACACACACACACACACACACACACACACACACACACACACACACACACACACACACACACACACACACACACACACAACACACACACACACACACACACACACACACACACACACACACACACACACACACACACACACACACACAACACACACACACACACACACACACACACACACACACACACACACACACACACACACACACACACACACACACACACACACACACACACACACACACACACACACACACACACACACACACACACACACACACACACACACACACACACACACACACACACACACACACACACACACACACACACACACACACACACACACACACACACACACACACACACACACACACACACACACACACACACACACACACACACACACACACACACACACACACACACACACACACACACACACACACACACACACACACACACACACACACACACACACACACACACACACACACACACACACACACACACACACACACACACACACACACACACACACACACACACACACACACACACACACACACACACACACACACACACACACACACACACACACACACACACACACACACACACACACACACACACACACACACACACACACACACACACACACACACACACACACACACACACACACACACACACACACACACACACACACACACACACACACACACACACACACACACACACACACACACACACACACACACACACACACACACACACACACACACACACAACACACACACACACACACACACACACACACACACACACACACACACACACACACACACACACACACACACACACACACACACACACACACACACACACACACACACACACACACACACACACACACACACACACACACACACACACACACACACACACACACACACACACACACACACACACACACACACACACACACACACACACACACACACACACACACACACACACACACACACACACACACACACACACACACACACACACACACACACACACACACACACACACACACACACACACACACACACACACACACACACACACACACACACACACACACACACACACACACACACACACACACACACACACACACACACACACACACACACACACACACACACACACACACACACACACACACACACACACACACCACACACACACACACACACACACACACACACACACACACACACACACACACACACACACACACACACACACACACACACACACACACACACACACACACACACACACACACACACACACACACACACACACACACACACACACACACACACACACACACACACACACACACACACACACACACACACACACACACACACACACACACACACACACACACACACACACACACACACACACACACACACACACACACACACACACACACACACACACACACACACACACACACACACACACACACACACACACACACACACACACACACACACACACACACACACACACACACACACACACACACACACACACACACACACACACACACACACACACACACACACACACACACACACACACACACACACACACACACACACACACACACACACACACACACACACACACACACACACACACACACACACACACACACACACACACACACACACACACACACACACACACACACACACACACACACACACACACACACACACACACACACACACACACACACACACACACACACACACACACACACACACACACACACACACACACACACACACACACACACACACACACACACACACACACACACACACACACACACACACACACACACACACCTATACGTGCGAGCCGTGCAAAACGAGTGCCATGGCTGTACCGTCACTACCGAGTGCCGGGTCTTCCGACAGTTGTAGGGCTTTGCAAATTTGCTGATGGGAAGGCAATAGGCCCTGAATCTCTCCCAGGGGTTTTGACTGCCAAATATCACGAGGCATCATGGTGTAAGAATGACCTTGAAAACCGAGTGCCAAGGTGAAAACAGAGGGCCGGTGTGTAAGTACCGTGTGCAAACCGTGAATAGCGAGTGCCGGTGTGTGAGTACCGTGTGAAAATCGTGAAAACCGAGGGCCAGTTTGTGAGTACCGTGTGAAAATCTGAATAACCAGGGCCGTTGTGTAAATATACGTAGCAGCGTACCGATGATACGGATATGCTGGACCTCTCATGCCCGAATAACAATAACGCCATTCAGGAGACGCCATTTCCCATTGGATACGCGGCGCCCGAATTATACCTCCCCCCCCCCTCCCGGTTAAGGACAGCGCTCCCCGGTTAGTGGCTGCAGGCTGACCATGTCTAGTACCTAGGTACTAAACTAATGAATGACGTCCCTTCGGCTGGAGTCAGCGCTTCTTCAGCTAACGATGACGCTTGGCATCCCTCTGGCTTGTGACGGCTCCGCTCTGGCAGGGGCGGTGCCACCAATTTTTAATAGCGGGGACAGCCGAAAGCTGTATTCTGTCGCGAGCAGCACAAGTTATAAGTAATTTTAGTTTTTGATTGATATTGTTCACCTACATTCCGCTTATAATTGTGTCATCTCAATGTTTATTTTATCATTTTTTGAAGCAGTTAATATTCCACTCCTGGGAATAAGCCTTGTAACAAACATAACTCGCAGCACGCCGTTTCTCTTGTCGAGGGACGTCTCGGATCTCAGCTCCTCTGACCCGAGCTCCTGATCCGCGCTCCCTTGACCGTAGCTCCCTTAACCCGAGCTCTCTTGACTCGAGCACCCTAACCCAGGCTCCCTGACCCAGGCTCTCCTGACCCGAGCTCCCTCATTCGAGTTCCCCGACCCGACCTCCATGACCCGAGCTCCCCCTGACTCGAGCTCTCCTGGCCCGTCAGCCGAGCTCCTCTGACCCGAGCTCCCTTGACCCAATCACTTAACACAGGCTCCCTGACCCGAGCTCCCTGACTCGAACTCCTTGACCCGAGCTCCCTTGGCTCGTCAGCCGAGCACCTCTGACACGAGCTCCCCTGACCTGAGCTTCCCTGGCCCAGGCTCCCCTGACCCGAGCTCCCTGACTCGAACTCCCCGACCCGAGCTCCCCTGACCCGAGCTCCTCTGACACGAGCTCCCCTGACCCGAGCTCCCCTGACCCGAGCTCCCCTGACCCAAGCTCCCCTGACCTGAGCTCCCCTGGCTCGTCAGCTGAGGTCTTCTGACTCGAGCTCCCCTGCCCCGTGCTCCCCTAGCCCGAGCTCCCCTGACTCGAGCTCCTCTGACGCAAGCTTCCTTGACCCAATTTCCCTGACCCGAACCACCCGACCCGAGCTCCATGACCCGATCTCCCTTGACCCGAGCTCTCCTGATCCAGAGCTCCCCTGGCCCGTCAGCTGAGCTCCCATGACCAGAGCCCCCTAACCCGAGCTCTTCTGACCCGATCTCCTCTGACCCGAACTCCCCTGACCGAGCTCCCTGACCCGTGCTCCCGGATCCGATCTCCCTAACCTTCCAGCCGAGCTCCCCTGACCCGAGTTCTCCTGATCCGAGATCCCCTGTCCCGTCAGCCGAGCCCCCTTATCCGAGTTCTCCTGATTCGAGCTCCCTGTCCTGTCAGCCGAGCTCCCCTGACCCGGGCTCCCTAACCTGCCAGCCGAGCTCCCCTGACCCGAGTTCTCCTGATCCGAGCTCCCCTGTCCAGTCAGCCGAGCCCCCTGATCCGAGCTCGGTCCCGTCAGCCGAGCTCCCCCTGACCCGGGCTCCCTAACCGTCAGCCGAGCTCCCCTGACCCGACTTATCTTGATCCGAGCTTACCTGTCCCGAGCTCCCTCTATCGTCTGTATTTCCAAAAACAAATTACATAGCTACACTCAAAACACAATCTGCGCCATCTTTTTAAGATTGTCTTTTGATATGCTTGCGAGATCTTCATTCAGGAACGTTTGACAGTGTTGACAGTGACATGCGAGGAAGTCAGGACACGTGGTGTCGGAGCGAGCGTCAGTGATGCTCTCGAAGATTGGGCAAAACTATTGCTTTTCAGCGTTCGAGTGTTTAAACGCCTCAACCTCGCTCCCAAGAACACGATGCAGTTAACTCCCCTGACCCGAGCTCTATTTGGTATCTAGCCAGTGCACTGCATGCGACTGAAGTCAGTCCCACCTCACATAAAACCAATGAAGCGCACTTAACCTAATAATACAAATTAAAGATATAGCATAATTCGACCGTCGTTCTGTATCGGTGCGTCTCGAATCAAAGTACCATTGGGTGTTCACTCGTCACTCAGTTGCTCAGGAACGATGGTGTAGAAAAAGTAACGCAGGCTCTCCACTCCCAATAAGGCAGTCCGATCACATGAATCGTGTATTGTATTGTATTGTATTAAACAATTAAAACACTCCATTTTAAAATGGCTATTCCGAGTGTCGGGTAAGGGTTAAGAAGAGAGACATATTAAAAGACACTCGGTATACAACACACAATAAGATCAGATGAATATAAAAGTGCACACAGGCTATAGAAAATAAAAAAAACACACACACACCGCAGTCACACACTCATTTTCCTCGCTTCACACAACTAAAAGTTCGGACACTGCACGCTTAAAAGCCCCCAGGGATAAATCGCGAATCTCCAGCGGGAGGCGGTTGTATACCTGCGCCGTACAAAAAAGAAGCGCCGCCTGCCTGCTTCGGTTCTCACGCGCGGGAGAGCCATATCTGCGTCCTGCCGGGTGGTTCGAGAGCGAAGAGCAGAGTGACCTGAAGCTGAGAGGAAAGAGCCACTGGCTCCCGGTGCAGCGAATTTTGTGCAGAAAATTCAATGAGTTAAGTTCGTACAACTGGCGGGCGGTAGGCCAGCCCAGTTCGTCTCGCACGTCCGATATGTGGTCGAATTTGCGACGGCCAGAGACAACGCGCAGCGCAAAATTGAGGATCTTTTGGAGGCGCTGTATATTTTTATCTGACCCGTTTCCAAAGGCAGCAAGACAGTATCGGACGTGCGAGAGGACCAAGGCATTGACCAGAGTAGGCAGAAGGTCGGGCGGGATCTGATGACGCACGTGGGACAGGTCGATGAGGGATACCGTTGCATTTTTGACGAGAGCAGACACGTGAGAGTCCCAGGTGAGGTGCTTGTCGAACACCACGCCAAGGTTCCTCATCGTAGGGCCCTCACGGATCGTATCCTCGCGAAATCGAATGGAGATCGGAGACTAAGCCATAGGGCCTATTTTAAGGGAAAACCACTGGGGGAGGGGGGGGCAAAACATTTTTGGGGGCATCTTTTTGTGGCAAAAAGGTACCCCCATTGTTTTCCTCCACGGATTTGGGCCGTTCACCTTATTTTAGTATTCGAGCTTAACAAATCACTTTTCGAATTCACAAAAACAAATTGTGGACATTTTTCCGATAAAAACAAATTGGGGAGTCAACAGACACAAAATCACAAATCCGAGATAGCCATTTGGAAGAGAATGTCATTTCCTTTCTATCCACATATTTGCAATTTCCTTTGAAATCTATTTTTTACAATTTGTCAAACTTTTTTCTCACTAAAATTGGCATTACATAACGTCATTAAAACGTTATTATCTCCCAAGATACTTCATTAATGTCATTGAAATTTGGTAAGAAGACGTAGAATTGATGCATAATAAGGTATTGAAAGTTTTATGTTGATATCTATGCAGTTGTAAATTTATTGAGAAAATCCGGGAGGGGGCAGAATCTGCCCCCCCCCCCCCCAGCAGGGCGCGTGTCACCGGAGCTGCTTGAATTGGATCAGGTGCGCTGTTTTGTCTATCATTGAAAGCAAGAGATACATAAAAACTTCAAATTCAATCACTTGAGAGAAGAAAAAAACTTCTGATTTCATGACGTTTTCTCCTAAGATCATTGTTTTCACGTTCAGTGCAGGGAACGCGTAGGAGGGGGGGGGGGGGTGAGGGGCATACTTGTATTGCATGCCCCGCCCCCAGATTCCTGTGCGGGGGGGGGGCATTTGCACCTCATGTCCGCCACCTGGATCTGCCAGTGGGGGATCCAGGGGGCGGACATACCCTCCCCCTTAGTTTTGTTTAGAAATAGCGGGAAACGACGCCATTTCGCTCCGCCATTTTTGTTACAACTGCTTGCCTATCAATTGCCCAAATCCTGTTAATTTGTTTACCTCGGGTCTCCTCAGGTCACGTCCCAAGTCAAGTCTAGTGATCCCATCTCCAAAAAATGTAAGGTCGTGCTGCAGCCACATTGTTTGACCGATCAGTTAGATACTCACAGGATTCAATCAGGTCATAAACACCTACAATTCTGCTATTTCGGATGATTTTACATCGGTGACCTAGGGTGAAGTCTATTTTGTGACCTCCCAATTATAAGTCATTGGGGAAACATGAAAATGCATATAAATCTAAAGGAAATGGCTAAATTTGCCCAATTTTCACCAGAGTCCCGCATCTTTTGCAAAATACAAAGATCCAGTGGCGGATCTACGGTTGGGCAAAATGGGCAATTGCCTCCCCCTCCTCAAACCGCCTGAAATCGGCGCAAGATTGACACATTTCCTGATATAGAAGAACATCTAAGCAACCTTTACTAAGGAAAATTAGCTTTAACCCTCGCCCTACGGGGGGGGGGGCTGACAAGCCCCCCTGCGGTTTTTCTTGAATAACTTTTTACACATGCAGTGCATTGCGCTGAAATTTTTGGTAGCTGAGTTTACAACAATTATACGTAGGCTGTAAAAATTTAATTGAAATTAATTAAGTGGTTTGGGAGATAATCATGTTTTGATGACGTCATGTTGCTAAAAAAATGAGAATTTTTTGAAAAATCTTAGAAAACAGAGTTTTAAAGCAAATTGAAAACGCAATTCACCAAAGATACAAAATGGCATTCTCTTTAAAATGGCAATCTCGGATTTGCAAAATTTGGGGGTTTTGACTCCTAAAATAAATACAAACTTATTTTTTGGGAAAAATCCCCACAAAATCAATTTTTTCAAAGATATTAGAAAAACCTGAATTTATCTGAGAGAACTGAGTATGGACAATACCCATACCAAATTTCAAAGCAATATCTTCATTTTTGACTGAGTGATGGCTCCCTAAGTGTAAGAAACCGATGACGTCATTTTTTAAAATAACTTTTTTTGACTTTTTTGACAAGATACGAACAAATAATTAGCCTTTTTGTATTTCTGAGCCAAAAGTGGTCTAGGAACATGCCTTTTTATTTACATTTATCAATTTCTAATTTTGAGGTTTTCTGAAGAGCAAAATCGCTGTTCTGGACATGGTAAATCCGAGGTCATTCACTTGACCTGGAAGGTCACCCATTGACCTGAAACCTAAAAAAACGCATACTGTTAGATTCCTCTCATGACGGCAACATGCTGGTTCTTACCGCATTGCTCTAAGTTGCTTGGTTTGGAAGTTAACAGGGGGGCCTGTCAGGCCCCCCGTAGGGCGAAGGTGAAAAAGCTCCCGTAGGGCGAGGGTTAACCCTCGCCCGGGTAGGGCAAAATCACTACGTGTTCGGGTGGGTGGGGGTACGACCCCCCTTAGCGTTTCGCTTCGATTAAAAAACGAGCGTGTTGCTTGTGACAAGAAGAAGCCGCTGATATCCGATTTTAAAGTATTGGGTCATTAGGTGACCTCTGAGGTCATGTCAATGACCTAAAAGTCATACAAATTGCAAATGCTTATAATTTGAATTTTATCGAGCTAGAATCGTGAATGAGCATATCATAATGCTTAATGGGTGCCAAATTTGAAATCAGCATCACACATTGTCATAGAAACTGCCAAATTCCAAAAAGGTCATGTCAGGTCATCTGAGGTCAGTAACCTCGGTTGACCTGTGGAAGCCCATGACCTCAGTGGAACATATAATTGTGTAAAATGGATCCCAAATTTGAAATCAGCGTCACAAACTGTCCTAGAAACCGCCAGAAGCCAAACAAAAGTCATCTGAGGTCAATGACCTCGGTTGACCTTTGAAAAGGTCAATCGAGGTCACAATCTCAGTGGAAACCACAACTGTCACCTGAAAACACCTGTACATATGCTCCTGAACAACAAACACTCGGAAACTGCACAAGTTACAAGCATCGATACTACGGGACGCCAGTTGTGCATGCATGACCTTGAGAAACAGGTCATAGGTCACCGGTCATGTGGGTTAGACATCAAAATTAGAGTATGTGTCAAATTGTTCAAAAGTAGGGTACTAAAAGTTTCATCGTAATCGGTTGGGAACTACGAAAGTTATTTCTGAAAAACCGAGGGGGGTGGCATCCACCCCCTACCCGGGCGAGGGTTAAATCAGCATCAATTCATAAGCAAGCCAAATCCAATGCATTTTCAGAATTGTGTGACTTTTATTTCCCCCCAAAAAAAACACCCGTTCTGGATCCGCCAAATCCATGTAGTATTTGTATCCTGTGATCTCCACGAGGTAAAATCTATTCACCCTGAAGTCATTCCGCATTCGTCATTTTTCTTCCATAACTTTTGTTTTACTGAACCAGTAAGGCGCCGTAGTTGGCGATGATCGAGCGAACGCGAAGGAAATGTATGGTGAATTCCAACTCGATCAGGGAAGTAGTTTCTGAGATACAAATACGTGGTGCACACGTGCGCACGTGCAGAAGCACCCCCACCCCTGACTTGTGGGAAAGTGGCGGCTGAGAGATCCCTAACCACACACCAAATTTGAACACAATCGGCTCAGCAGTTGCCCCCACCCACTCAAAATTGTGTGGCGACGCTCCTGATCCAACAACCCCGATCTCCCCCACTCTGTCGCTAATGTCAGCATCTAATAATAATAGTAATTAGGCGATGGGCAGTTGCCCTTACATCAACATCTTTGTCGTGCCGGGACCCACTAGCGGATCTAGGGTTCGAGAATGGGGGCGGGGGGCTAAAATTTTGCTCCGAGATCCCTAACCACACGCCAAATTTCAACACAATCGACTCAGCAGTTGCCCCCACCCACTCAAAATTGTGTGGCGACGTTTCTGATCCAACAATCCCCGATCTCCCCTACTCTGCCGCTAATGAGCAATTGTTCAAAGGATATTGAAATTCGAGATATTCCGGAAATAACTTAAAGATACTCATTTTGGCTGGGAAATACTACAACTTAGGAATATCATGGCATTTGCATTGGATTTGAAATCAGGGTGGGCAACATTTCTTGACTAGGGGGCAAAACGGCTCACTGGGGGGAGTGGGGCATTTGCCCCCCCCCCCCCCCAGTTAACATGTTAAAATAGGCCCTGCTAAGCCACGACAATTCTGACGGAAGCCAAATACGATAAGTTCAGTTTTGCCGGTGTTGACCTTCAAACCGTGGGAGTGGAACCAGGCATCCAAAGATTTCTAAAACCTGTTCCATGGTAGCAATAAACTGAGGGAGGGAGTCTTTTTTGCCAGAGGGTAAAATTTGGGTATCGTCAGCGTACTGCACCACGTGCGCCTCAGGGGCAAAGAGGGGAGGTCGTTGGCGAAAATCTGGAAAAGGAGCGGGCCAAGTAAGGAACCTTGGAAAACACCCATAGGATTGGGGAGAGGACTGGAAAGGAGTCGGTTTCCCGCCCACCAGTTGTACAAACAGATTGGGTAGAAACAGATAGGTCGGATCGATACAATAGGCTTGAAGTTTGGAAAGAAGCTTTGAATGGTCGATGACGTCAAAGCATTTAGAAAGGATAGCGTGATAGCGGGGTACTGTACCCCGTTATTTTAAAATAGCGGGGGATCCGTCCCCGCGTCCCCCGCGGTGCCGCCAGCCATGCGCTCTGGCTAGTGACGGCCTTAACCCGTCACTTGCTATGGGGGGGGGGGGGGGGGGGGCGTTACATGCTCCCACTTTTTTCGCGGCGTTAGAACTCTGGTTAACTCTGGCCGCAGCTGTCTCAGTTCCTTCTTAAACCGGTTTGTTCCGAGGCATCGGATCTCGGAAGGCAAAGCGTTATACGCGGTGACAACTGAATGTTTGAACCGGCGCCTGCCCGACTCCGATCGAATCGCCGGCGTAACAAGGTGGTCAGCGTTCCGTGTGGCACGCTGGTGAACATCACCACACGTCACCAGGTCACCGGCAATTAACTCGGGTTACGACGTCGAAATCATTCGTTTCAGCAAGGTAAGACCGTAGTACGAGTAGGGGAGAACGGGGTGATTTGGCCGGCGGGGTCACTTGGCCGCCCCCATGTCTACGCCATCTGGCAGCCCAAAGGGATGATTTTTTGTTAACCTGGCATCACCCCTCGTCGTTGAGTCTACTTGGAGCAAAAAAATGAAATATCTGGCCCAAGTAGTTTTCTATAAAACTAGTAAAACGTGAATTTTCACCAAAAAACGTGAAAGTCAAATAGATCAAAGTCGAACGAATAAAAGTCGACTAGGTAAAAAGTCAACATGGCAAAAATTAAACAGTCAAATACTAAAAATTCGAGAGAAAAAAAACGATGGTATAAAAGTATAGAAGTTAAATGAGTATGAAGTCGACACTTGACATGGCATAAAATCAGCATGCCAAGAGTCAAATGGCAAAAAGTCAAGTAGATAAAAGTCAACCGTATAAAAGTCGAATGAGTAAAGCTTAGGTTAGACGGGGAATATCTCAACACACATTTCGGCAACCGGTTGCTCGACAACAGGTTCTGTTGCATAGTGTTGGTGAGAGTTCCCAGGAATTGCTCAGCAACCGGCCGAATCTCGCCGATCGCCCTAATAGTTGGCCAAATGCTACCTGTCGCTTTGCGTGACGTCATCGTGGTTTCGGCCATTGAGGGAAAGGTCGCCGAGGGTTGTAGAGATGTTCAATTTTTTAACAATCTTGGAGTTGTCGACCTGTTATCGTAGTTTTATTTCGGGAAAAAAATCAGCGTGACTGAATGTGAAGATGGGGCCTTTCAGAGCCTGCTTCCAAGCCTAATATTGGTCAGTTTTCAATTTAGGAGTTCGATGACACGTGGGCGGATCCAGAGGTGTGTGTGTGTGTGGGGGGGGGGGGGGGGGGGAGGGGTCATTGCCCCCCCCCCCCCACCACCAAAAATAACGCCGGAAATCGGCGCAAAATTTTCACATTTTCTGATAAGAAAATCTAAGCAGCTTTTACCAAGTTAAAAACAAAATCAGTTATTAATGTATAAGCAAGTAAAATCCGATGAGATTTCAGAAGACTGGGAGAGACTGGGAGACCCCCCCCCCCCCCCCCCCACACACACACACCTAAAAAAACACCCGTTCTGGGTCTGCCCATGAGATGACATTCGAGTTACACTACTAGGCCCATGAGGGCAATGCTTGAGTCTAAAATTGTCGTGTATGATATTCGGTGCGTGGTATCCATAATTATGTCCAATGTGTGCGGGGGAGCAAATTAGGAAACCGATGGCTACGATAAATTCTACCCACCTCCGCCCCCTCCCCCACCGCACTGAGTGCTGCAGATATGCAACAGAACATATCAATTACATTTGTTTGAACTTCTAAACTTCGAGTGCAATCGCTCCCGGGCAGCAGCTGGTGGGCAGAGCAGACGTGTATAATGAGATGGCGTTCTCTATTGGTGTTTAGCAGTACACAAGCCGTGGCTGGGCCCAGCACACAACGGGTCTGCAGATCAGACGTGCTGGCGATAACAACCTGCACCCATTATTCTAGCTGCACTTTGGTGAGGGCCGCTGCTGTGATAATCACCATACTTGTTACTTCAATACAACAGCGTCCGATTTGCTAGAACTGACGCATCATACAGACACGAATGAACTTCAGCATAGTACACAGAGCAGAGCACAAACAGAAATTAACTGTGGCTCTGTACTTATCTCAGTCATCGCACTAACATACACTATCAGCACACTATGAACACCCAATCATAAATTATCAACACACTACCACACGCTACCACCAAACACTAGCTCAGTTTTTGTTTTGCCTCAGCTGCTCCGTCAATGCAGAGTTAGTTCAGGCCTGTGGCCGCGCGGCGCGCGCTGCCACTACACAGTGCCGGCACCATTCACGTAGTCCGTCAGGACCTGGCGGATACCAGGGCCTCACGCGAGTGCGTGTTGATGCCAGCCCTGGTGATGTCTTGGGCAGGTTCGGCATCATGCTCATCCGGCACAAGTGCAGAGCCGCGTCCGACGCCAGTGGCCTCAACCTTTCGTTGCCACATGTGCAGGGCGCAGGTCGCCTTCACCAGCGTCGCCACCCTCTCCGGCGCGCAGCCCACCGTCCCTCGGTTTTTGCGCCAGCGCTGAGACATGATTTCGAACGCGTTCTCGACGCAGCGGCGCGTTCGGCTGAGGCGATAGTTCAATACGCGCCTGTTGTCCACCTCCGGTCCCACGAGCGACGTCCTGGGATAAGATCGCACTCGCATCATCCAGCCGGGTCATTTCGGAGCTGGCCGACAAGGAGGTGAAATTCGCCCTGCTTTTATCGGCATGTCAGAACTGGCCGGATCCAGTGTCTCCCTCGGTGATGCTGTTCCTTGTGGCGTTGCTGACGTCGAAGCAGCCTCAAAATCCTGACCCGCTGCAGAGAGGCAGTCAGGTTTCAGAGGCGAGAATCGCCAGTGCCAGAAGGTGCCGCGCTGGCGCCAGAAGTCGACGCATTCATACCTGAAAACAGATAAAACGTGCATCAGCAATCAGTATCAGCCAATGTATAACATGAAGCATCGGGAAATATTTACAAAGTAAAATAACACCCAAGGTCCCCTTTCGGCATATTGTTGTATGACCAGATCAACCTGTGGAGCTAATGAACAGAGGTCAGCTCCAGTGGCGGATCCAGGGGGGGCATGACCCCCCCCCCCCTGGATCCACCCGAACACCAAAATAAAGCAAAAAAAACGCGCAGTTACGCGGCGCAAATCATTCAGTGTTCTTTGCACCAAGGGCACCACCAAGGCGGTGTACCAGGGGCACCATCAAGGCGGTGTACCTGGGGTACCACCACGCCGGTGTACCAAGGGCAACACCGCGCCAGTGAACCAAGGGCACCACCGCGCCGGTGTACCAGGAGCACCACCGCGCCGGTGTATCAGGGGCACCACCGCGCCGGTGTACCAAGGGGACCACCGCGCCGGTGAACCAAGGGCACCACCGCAGCCGGTGTACCAGGGGCACCACCGCGCCGGTGTACCAAGGGCACAGCCGCGCCGGTGTACCAAGGGCACCACTGCGCCGGTATACCAGGGGTACCACCGCGCCGGTGAACCAAGGGCACGGGGCGTGGGGCGGCACAGTAGGCTGACGGAGGGAGGTGGCGCAGTAGAGGGATGACTGGCCAGAAAGGAGGCGGCACAGATGAGTTATTCATGGCTACCTTTTTTAGGTGAATAGGTACCAGTTCTCCAAAGTCTTGCATTTTTCAGGATGGGCAACTTGTGGTGAGTGTGGGTGTAATTCTGCTGACTGGGTTGGTCCAGGGCCTTTGAATGTCATTGCAATTTTGAAGAAGAAAAAACCAGCTAGTTTATATTTGATGCTTAGAATGCATTCTACAAGTTAATTTTAACTGAGTAAAGGTTTGATAATAATGAAAGCAATATTTCTAACAGACATGTGCATGGATCCTAGGGTAGAATCTATAATCTCACTGGATCCAGTGACAAAACAGTGTTGGATCTATGATCCTGCTGGTGGCTGGATCCCATGACAAAAATGCATGACTGGATCTATGATCTCAGTGGATCCCACACAAAATGGGGGCCTGGATCATAGGATCATATAGATCATAGGATCAAGGGATCATAGGATCCCATAGGATCCCACAACACAAATTCATAACTGCAGCTATGATCCCAATGGATCCCACAACTTCAGCAACATTTGGTAAAACAAAAGTATCAGGTTTAACCCGCGCACTGCAGGGGCTTTGCCCCGAACACAAACTGCAGGGGTTGATTTCCGCCCCCCCCCCCCCCTGAGATCTCGAAAAGTACGCTACGTAGCCAGAAGCGGAAAACGGCATTTGATAGCTTGATACATGTTCTATCGAAAGTATTTCAGTATTGTTTTAGGTCAGATCAAAATTGAGGTCACCAGAGGTCATCAAAGGTCAAATTTTCCAGTTTCTTTTCCCTGTTTTAGGACATTGCTCCAGAAATTCCCATATATCTCAGAAACTATGCTAGTTAGAAACAAACGCAAAAAAAAACGCCAGCGAGTGAAATTTGCAATCGGTGTGGTGTCCTCAAATTTGATCTCGGGTCAATATTTGAGGCTCCAGAGGTAAAAAAAGAGAGAAAATGATGTTTTTTTTTGCTAAATCGTTTTTTTCTCGCTATTAACTTTTTACTTAATAAAGGATAACGGAAAACTGTTTACGCCATTGTGTTTATCTTGTAAAGGCGCTTTGAATAATATGCATGGTGACCTCGTTAAGTCAACTTAATAATTTGACCTCAGGTCAAGGTCAAGTGGTGACCCAAGTAGGGCATGTTGCATATGGGAAGACGTGTCTCGACGAGAGAAACACATTGATGTCTGTTTTACTTCTCTGTCTTCATTATGTCGGGAGTTATTGACACAAAAAGTGATGGTGACCTCGCATGACCTCAAATGACCCAATAGGGGTCACTGAACAAAACTTACACTTGGATCATCAAGAATATCATATAGTAACTTGATCCAATTACCGCCAAGGAGAGCCTCTGCCAGACACTTAATGGAATTCAGTTTCGCATTTTCCAAATTTGTATAAGTAATTGCGAAGGTTGTGTCATGCCGGCGAAGTGGCGCGAAATTTTGCGGTTTTTGACTATGGATAGCTGGGTTTTGACTGCTGCAAGGACAGTTTTTACGATTTTTGATAAATTGGGAACGCGCGGGGGATACTGGTATTGAATGCCCCATATTCCTGTGGGGGGAGGGGATTTGCCCCTGATGCCCCCCCCCCCCCCTGCATCCGCCAGTGGTCTGGCCTTTAGCCGCAAAGAAGTAAATGAAGAAAGAACAGCACTTATTATTAATTATTAATATAGCAGAACGTTGAGATTGGCAATCAAACACCGTCATGTAGCAAAATAAAAGTATGAATGTAAACAAATGCAATAATGGCGCGGCGCGGCAAAACACGGCAGAAATAACGCAAGCAAAGCAAAGCATAATGCAAAGAAGCG
Organism: Chirona hameri; assembly: GCA_036785665.1. Lineage (NCBI taxonomy): Eukaryota > Metazoa > Arthropoda > Thecostraca > Balanomorpha > Balanidae > Chirona > Chirona hameri. Next base: position 20,093 of record JAXIVJ010012614.1, read on the forward strand.
CCACACAACACCAGTAACACCACCTGTGATTGAACTTTCACAAAACTGACGACGAACAGAAAAGGATCTCAGGATATCTTTAAGACATTTCTGAGTTATGTAACAAGCTAAAGCTATTTATTTCGGTTTCTTGTGTTTACGATCATCTACAGCCACCAGGGGCACAACCAGACCTTCAGAAGGGGGGGGGGGGGGGGGGCAATCTAGTCATGGTGGGCCCCTGGGAAAGAGGCCTCCCCAAAAAATATATATTCCCCTCACGCGCGGATCCAGAATTTCCGTCAGGGGGGGGGGGGGGGCGACATACAAAAAGATGCGCTCTACGGGCGCACTTGACGGTCGATACATGGGCGACATCCGGCTCACGGGGGGGGGGGGGGGGGGGCGGGGGCAAGCTCCACCTAGATCCGAGCCTGCCCCTGGATATGAAAAACTCTACGGATTTCGGCCACTTTATTTTGTGAGGCCCCTTTCAAAAATATCAACTTTTGATTGGCTGGATTGGACAGGGACCCTCAGTATGGGGGCGGCATTTGCTTCTGGGGACGCCTATTGTTCGGTTTAGATAATCTAGCGTATGTTCTTCTCCATGGGGGCGGCATTTGCTAATGGGCAATGTACATTTGTCCAATTTAGAGGGAGCCTGTTTAACCCCGTGGGGGCGGCATTTGCTTATTGTCCGGTAGGGCGCCTGTTCTGCTCCATGGGGGGCGGCATTTGCTTCGAGTGGCGCCTATCCTGTTCCTAAGTCGCCATTTACCTCTAGGAGTGCTAATTGTCCGATTCCAGGGAGTGCCTGTCGGTGGCGGGCGCAGAAATTCACCAAGGACCAGGTCATTGCCTTGAGGCCTGAGGGGCGACACCCGATCGACAGGGGCGCCATCATTATTGGCGACAATTTTGCATGGGGGGCGCCTCAACTCCCGCACCGTTCGGAAGGAGGCACCCCCCCCCCCCCCCCCCCGCGGTCACTAGCCGGAGGGACGCCGTCACTGGCCAGGGGCGCGTCATGGGCAGAGGGGCAGTCACTAGTCGGATGGGCGCAGTCACTCACCGGAGGGGCTCCGTCACTGACCGGAGGGGCGTCGTCACTATTTGGAGGGGCGCCGTCACTGGCCGGAGGGGCGCCGTCACTGACCGGAGGGGGCGCCGTCACTAGCCGGAGGGGCGCCGTTACTGGCCGGAGGGCGTCGTCACGGTCCGGAGAGGGGCAGTCACTAGTCGGAGGGACGCAGTCACTCGCCGGAGGGGGCGCGGTCACTGGCGGGAGAGGCGCCGTCACTGTCCGGAGGGGCGCCGTCACTAGGAGCCCGGAGGGGCGCCGTCACTAGCCGGAGGGGCGCCGTCATTGGACGGAGGGGCGCCATCACTGGTCGGAGGGGCGCCATCGCTGGCCACAGGGGCGCCTTCACTGGCCGGAGGGGCGCCGCCACTGATCTGAGGGGCGCCGTCACTGGCCGGAGGGGCGCCGTCACTGGCCGGAGGGGTGCCGTCACTGACCGGAGGGGGCGCCGTCACTAGCCGGAGGGGTGCCGTCACTGGCCAGAGGGGCGCCGTCACTGGTCGGAGGGGCGCCATCACTGGTCGGAGGGGCGCCGTCGCTGGCCAGAGGGGCGCCTTCACTGGCCGGAGGGGCGCAGTCACTAAATGTTAATTTTAGGTCGTGGGAAAACGAAATTTTCATGTTGGAGCCAGACCGTAAGTGGAGCCAAGCCTCAGGTAACCCCTTTTCCTGGTTACACATCTCGGTATGATGAAAAATATTGAAATGAAGGTAGTTTTTTTTATATACATTAGCCTCGGATAGTAAATCACAATGACCGGTGGCAGTCAGCGCTCAATAGTACATATAATAATAATAACTGTATACATATGAACCAAACTGTAACAAACAACTAGTAACAATGCAAATGGTTTGAAACAGCAAAGGGGAAGAACGACGTTTCCGCGCATAAATGGTCCCTGTGGATCTGGAGGAGCCTGGGAGGAGATGGTCCTGGCCTGGTCCCCACTATTAGCTCTTCGGTCCAGCAAGCTGGGCACCGCTGAAGCAGCTTCCGGGTGCCTGTCTGTGTCTTTGCGTCGCTTTTTTTCGGAACTCGGCAGACTAGCTAAACATGCAATTGTAGCCCGCTTGAAAGTTAATATTTTATGAAGGGCCCCTGGGGCTAGCAATTAGGTACCGCCAAGGAAAGACTGCCAGACACTTAATTAATTCATTTTCCCATTTTCCAAATTTGTATAAGCAATTGTGCATTGTGTCATGCCGCGAAGCGGCGAGAAATTGTGGATAGCTGGATTTTGACTGCTGCAAAGGCCATTTTTACAACTGTACGTCCGACCGTTGGGGGGGGGGGGGGGTGGAACATAGTATCAGGACCTTCGGGGGCGGGGGGCATGATGGCCCCTTTGCCCCCCCCCCCCCAACTGGATCCGCCCCTGAACATGTGTGGTTTCAAATTGATCGTGCCTCAATTTAAAAGCGAACTAACAACATTTTCTATTGCAAAAAATCAAATTATGGGAAATTAAAAAAGATGTACTAGCATATGGTGACACTATCTATCTATCTATCTATCTATCTATCTATCTATCTATCTATCTATCTATCTATCTATCTATCTATCTATCTATCTATCTATCTATCTATCTATCTATCTATCTATCTATCTATCTATCTATCTATCTATCTATCTATCTATCTATCTATTTATCTATCTATCTATCTATCTATCTATCTATCTATCTATCTATCTATCTATCTATCTCTCTCTCTATCTCTCTCTCTCTCACTATCTATCTCTATCACTATCTCTATCACTATCTCTGGTTTGAATGTTATTTGTAAACAAGTCACAGGGCCAGCAATGAAGTAAGTGCTCCAAGAAGCGTGACAACGTTCCTGATCGGTCAATGAAACAAATCGCATACACTAAATATGTCGCCATCCTTGGTCAAGTTAATCCGCAGAATGCATCACGATTTTCTGAAACGTTTATTGATTGATTATGAATAAACGGTTTAGATAAATGTTTGATGTGTGCATATATATAATATATTAAATACCTGTTTGTTGAAAATTGATGGGATTTTTTGTTAATAAGTCGTGAACACTAAATAGTTCGCCGTCCGGGCCAAGTTAAACTGCCGATTTTAATGCACTTTTTTCAAATGAGAGTTGATTGTTCATAGAAGTTTGGTACATATTCGCAAAAGATAGAGCGATGGAACATTATATGCCTTCATGATAAATAGCAATGTGTATGCAGGCGCTGGTTTCGATATGTTATTAAAATATTGGAATACAAAAATGTAATTACAAAATTGTGATTACAAAATTGTAATTACAAAATTGTTATAACATACGAACCTGGCCTAAACTTTACAGCAATTACGGCCACAGGGACCCACGTTTAGAACACCCGCTCGCATTCGCTCCCTGCGCTGTGACCTACGGGGGGGGGGGGGGGGGGGGGGGGAGAGAGAGCTGTCTCCAGTCTCCACCCCCGGACCCCCAGACCATCTCGTAGATAAGTCGTAAATAAGTTTTCCGGTGTATTTGCGCGGCCCCGCCCCTTGCAATTGTCAAAAATACGGAGAAAAAACGAGAGAAAAAAAACACGAACGAACACTGAAGAAAAAAACGTTCCAACGAGAGAAGAAAAAACGTTCCAACGGATCCACGTACGAACGCTTCCAAATGCGGCCACATCGGCCCCGCCCCTTGCATTGTCAAAATATACGAAGAAAAGTCGTGCCAAAAACACGTACGAAGGCTGCAAAAGAAAACGTTCTAACGAAACCGTTCCAGCGGATCCCAAAAATATACTGATATAAAGACGTTCCAACAACACGTACGAACGTTGACAAAAAAAAACGTTCTTAACAAAACCATTCTAACGGATCCAATTTTTGTTTTCACAAAGCGCTTGTAACATATTTTATGGTTTATCCTGTCTTTGAAATAGGGATGCGTGAAACGTCACAGAAAATTCGAAGTAGAACATAAACAAGTGTTTCATAAACTGGATAGAATCGGATGAAACTTTAACTTCGCATAGATATAAACAACCGTTTTGTCTGACGAAAGGGAATGTTTTCTTGCCCTGCTGATCATTAAATCATATATTTGTATCTAAAGATCCGCCAGAGTTTCAATCGACCTTGCTTCTACCTGACAATTTACAAGTCTGCTAAATTATGGTCTGTTGAAGTATACGCTTTTGTGTATCAAATATAAACGTTTGGCATATTGCTTGATCCAAACTAGCATGTATTTTCGTGAACGGATACTATTTCCTTTCAAATCCATGTAAGATGAGGCCTTGAAACACAGGCGGCCAGAGCGCCCCTCAGGTGGCCAAAGAGTCCCCCCCCCCCCCCCCCCCCCCAGGCGGACAGAGCGCCCCTCTCAGTCGTCTAGAGCGCCCCCACTCAGGTGGCCAGAGCGATCCCTCTTTCAGGCGGCCAGAGCGCCCTTCTCGGGCGGCCAGAGCGGCCCTCTCAAGCGGCCAGAGCGCCCCCTCCCAGGCAACCAGAGCACCCCCTCTCAGGCGGCCAGAGCACCCCTTCTCCTCCGGCCAGAGCGCCCCCTCTCAGGTGGCCAGAGCGCCCCCTTTCAAGCAGCGAGAGCACCCCTTCTCAGGCGGCCAGAGCGCCTCCTCTCAGGCGGCCCGAGCACCCTTTTTCAGGCGGCCAGAGCGCCCTTTCTCAGGCGGCCAGAGTGCCCCCTCTCAGGCGGCCAGAGCGCCCCCTCCCAGGCGACGGAGTGTCCCCTCTCAGGCCAGCAGCCCCTTCCAAACACAAAGCTCCCCTCGGCTGAGTTTGGGGGGGGGGAACTGCCTCCTTCCCCCTGCCCCCCCCCCCCTCTTCCGCCGCCACTGCCAGAGCGCCCCCTCAGGCTGCCAGAGCGGCCCTCATGTGGCAAGAGCCCCCCTCATGCGGCCATAGCGCCCCCTCCGGAAGCCAGAGCGCCCCCTCAGACGGCCAGAGCGCCCCCTCAGGCGGCCAGAGCGCCCCCTCAGGCGGCCAGAGCGCCTCCTCAGGCGGCCAGAGAGCATCCCCTCAGGCAGCCAGAGCGGCCCTCATGTGGCAAGAGCCCCCCTCATGCGGCCAGAGCGCCCCCTCCGGAAGCCAGAGCGCCACCTCAGACGGCCAGAGCGCCCCCTCAGGCGGCCAGAGCGCCCCCTCAGGCGGCCAGAGCGCCTCCTCAGGCGGCCAGAGAGCATCCCCTCAGGCAGCCAGAACGGCCCTCATGTGGCAAGAGCCCCCCTCATGCGGCCAGAGCGCCCCCTCCGGAAGCCAGAGCGCCCCCTCAGGCGGCCAGAGCGCCTCCTCAGGCGGCCAGAGAGCATCCCCTCAGGCGGCCAGAGCGCCTCCTCAGGCGGTAAGAGCGCCCCCCCCCCCCCCCTAAGGCGGCCAGAGTGCCCCTCAGGCTGACAGAGCGCCCCTCAGGCTGACAGAGCGCCCCTCAGGCCCCCTCAGGCAGCCAGAGCGCCCCCTCAGGCAGCCAGAGCGCCCCTCAGGCAGCCAGAGCGCCCGCTCAGGCGGCCAGAGCGCCCCTCCCAGGCAGTCAGAGCGCCCCTCAGGCAGCCAGAGCGCTCCCTCAGGCAGCCAGAGCGCCCCCTCAGGCGGCCAGAGCGCCCCCTCAGGCGGCCAGAGCGCCCCCTCAGGCAGCCAGAGCGCCCCCTCAGGCGGACAGAGCGCCCCCTCAGGCGGCCAGAGCGCCCCCTCAGGCGGCCAGAGCGCCTCCTCAGGCGGCCAGAGCGCCCCCTCAGGTTGCCAGAGCGCCCCCTCAGGTTGCCAGAGCACCCCTCATGCAGCCAGAGCGCCCCCTCATGCGGCCAGAGCGCCCCCTCAGGCGGCCAGAGCGCCCCTCAGGCAGCCAGAGCGCCCCCTCAGGCAGCCAGAGCGCCCCCTCAGGCGGCCAGAGCGCCCCCTCAGGCGGCCAGAGCGCCTCCTCAGGCGGCCAGAGCACCCCCTCAGGTTGCCAGAGCGGCCCTCATGCAGCCAGAGCGCCCCTCATGCAGCCAGAGCGCCCCCTCAGGCGGCCAGAGCGCTCCCTCAGGCGGCCAGAGCGCTCCCTCAGGCAGCCAGAGTGCCCCTTCAGGCGTCCAGAGGCACCCTTGGCTTCCCTTGGCCTTGGCGTTCTCTTGGAATCCGCAACCCATGCCAAACACAAAGCGCCCCTCGGCTGATTTTTTTTTTGGGGGGGGGGGGGCAACTGCCCCCTGCCCCCCCCCCCCCCCCCCTCTTCTTCCGCCGCCCCTGGCGAGGGTTAATTTGGATTGGCGTTCTTTCATGCAAAAAGGTGGCCTCATCTGCTGGTGTCTACCTTATCGCCCAGAGGAGCGTTTCAGCATCTTTTTAACTGGGGGTGGCAAAGTGCCGTCACTAGGCCTGGGGGGGGGGGCATTCTTCATGACTGGGGGTGGCAATTGCCACCCCAGTTACTATGAGGTACAGTTACTATGGGGTATTGGACCGGATCAGATAATTTATACTTCCATACAATTTCAATTTAGTACATAATGTTAGCCTGTATCCTCAATAAAACATTGCTAGATCCATCACAGCAAGCTTCACAATCTATACGTGGTATTATGCAGCATAAGATCCAATAGGATCTGTATACAATAATTATCCTTGTTCATCTATCCAAACATTTCACAGGTGAGTGCAATGTTTGGATATGTATCTAGTCTGTCAAAGTTTAGGTTGGTAGAACCATGCAAGGACATCCTGAGGTCAAAGCTCATGTTCATGGTGTATGCAATTGCATTCTGACAATGATGAACTCTATCTTAACCTCAGCCCTCAAAATTCTGACTCATGAAATCAACATGCTCCACTAAGCTGTAATCCTGAACACATGCTGTCTGATGTCACAGATTTTTTCACACTAGGAGGGGGAAACTGCCCATACTCTGAACACTTCCTACCTATGCACATTGTCATGTTACTCATGATGTTATAGGTCAGTATTGTGAGGAGAGAGCTAGAGCATGACAATGTTCTGGTTCTTGTTCAGGGCTAGAAGGGTTCAGTTCAGTTCAGTTTACCCCACTCGTAAGTAGGAAATACTGACACATAGCATTAGGAATAAGCATGAAGATTTTGGCAATAGTGACTTTGGTGTGAGGGCAGTGCACATAGGCATAGGAACAGGGGGCGGGCAGCCAACCCCCCCCCCCCCCCCCCCAACATTTTGGATATGAACATTACGCCTATGGGCATTGCATGGCAAGAATCCACTTAAGAATACCTCTGCCCCCCCCCCCCCCCCAACTTGACCATAGTTTCTGCGTCCCTGACAGTGCATCCTTCCTTCATTATCTTACTAATTGCAAATAAGCCAAAAATTGAGGCAGCTCACCTAGTCATCTGAAGAGTGGACTCACACACTATGGTTATCAGCTCAAGCTTGGCCAGAATGTAGGCCATAGGCAGATAGGGAATTGCTCAATGTGATACGGGGAATACAATCTAATTATTAATATTTACGACATTTGTTGCTTCCAAAATAATTGAAAACACAGACAGGAACGCCACAATGTTGACAAAAAATCAAGGTTTGATAATCAAGGTTGTCATAATCCAGTTTGGGATTTCTACCATAGGGCATTTAGCGTGGTAGTTTGTGCTGCCAGATACCCGCTATCCTACCTGTGGTGAAAACTGTTCAGAATCTATTACAAGCAAACTTACTGTGTAATCTTTCATTCCAGAGATTTGAAGGGGTGGGAGGTGAAGACGTAAAGGGGATGGGAACAGGATGTGAATGGTTGTGTGGAAAAGTACAAAAGATGGATTGTAATTTAAATGTCAAAATATTACTTTTCAACAAGTTCTGCAAGCGAAGTAATGCAAAAGGCTACAACTTTCCAAAAATCATTGGATTTTCAGATAAAAAATATAATTAGGGATTTGAGGGGTGCCTCACAGTGATGGCAGCCTTTACCCTAAACAAAAGACAATTCGTATTTTATCCGCAGCTCTTGGTGCCTACCTAGCTAAAACAACAATCTGACATGTGGGGTAACTTGCTGAATATTTATCAGATTTGCAATTGAAGTTTCAAATCATATCAAATCCTCAACAAATAAGGATTTCAGTTTTGTGAGGTAGGTTTCCATCAGCGTAATACATGAACTTCAAATTAAATGTAAAAAATGCCTTTTCAACAAGTTCTGCAAGCAAAATAATGCACAAAGCATAACTTTCCAAAACATATTGGATTTTCAGATAAAAACATTACAATTAGGAATCTGAGGGGTGCTTGACGCTGACAGCAGCCTTTTCCCTAAACAAAAGACAATTTTCATTTTTATCTGCAGCTTCTGGTGACATTAGACTAGGTACCTACCTACCTACCTATCTAAAACAATAATATAACATGTGGGATAACTATAGGTCAATTTGTATGATGTATCCCATTCTCAACTGAAAAATGTCAAGCAAATCTTGAAGAAATAGGCATTTCCTTTTTGGGTGGTAGGTTGCCATATGTACAAAAGATGGATTTTAATTTAAACATGAAAATAGTGCTTTTCAACAAGTTCCGGAAACAAAGTAATGCAAAAAGCTATAATTTTCAGATGAAAGATGATAATTAGGAATCTGAGGGGGTGTCTCACAATTATAGAATCCTTTTTCCAAAATGAAAGAAAATTGTCATCTTTACCTACCTTCAACCCTTGGCGTAAATACATCAGACAACTGATTTACGCCAGACGCTCGCTGCGCTGCAGCACTACCAGGAGGATGTTTTTTTAGGGTCTCATAGACAACTGACGTTCGTTTTCTGGGTGTGGTAAGGAACAATTGTTATAACATAATTGAACCTGACAACCTAAAACATTTACAGTAATTACAGGGGTGGGGGTGGAATCTGCCCCCTGCCGTATTTTCTCTATAACTCAAAAACCATAATAGAAATCCACATGAAGCTTACAGTACCTTATGCTGCATCAACTACATGTCTTCCTATAAAATGTCACTGAAATTAATTTAGTACTTTGGGAGATGACGCTTTAATGCCACAGCGCAGCGAGCTTCTGGCGTAAATCAGTTGTCTGATGTATGTACGCCAACCCTTGGTGCCATTAATAGGCTACCAAACTGAAACTAAAACAAGCTGACATGTGAGGTAACTTGCTGAATTATTAACCAATTTTCAATTGAGAAGTGCCAATCGAATCTCATCTACAAGCAATAGGTGAGCATTTCATTGTTGTGTGGTAGCTTGCCACAAGTACTATACATTTACTGTAAATGAAATTGAAAATATGCCTTTTCAACAAGTTCTGTGAGCAAATTAATGCAAAGGCTATAACTATCCAAAAATCATTGGATTTTTAGATAAAAGATGACAATAGGAATCTGACAAGCGAATCGCACTGATTGTGATAGCAATTTGATTCATTTCTTACCTCTCTTGGGTGCCAGGTGAGGTGAGTTCAGGCTACCTACCTAGTATCTTGTCCAGTACCTACCCATAACCCTACCTACGATTTCAGGACGGGAAGAACCTACTACAATGTTTTTAAATGATAAAAAAAACCATAAACATGTCTTTTAAAAATAACCACCAATAAAAGGAGTACCTACCCGCGGTGCATGAATGAAGTTCATCCCATCCCCAACGCATTGCATTCAACAACTACAGCGACGGTGCATTCGATTTCGGCGCAGCGTCGAGAAACGCTTTCAAGATAGTGATGGTCAATGCAAATTAAATGGCGTAACTACAAATCAAAATGCATTCCGAAAGTCTAGCGTTCGCTTGTATATCTGAAATTGTTAAAACTAGCTTCCTCTTTTAACGATAAAATTATATTTGAAGTTGATCTATGATATATCTCAATCCATAGGTCCAGGGGCGTAGGAACTATGCTCAAGTTGGGGGGGGGGCGCAGGAGGCATTCTGAAGTCGATTCTTTCCATGCAACGCACATAGGCGTAATGTTAAAATCCAAAATGTTGGGGGGGGCGCCCCCACCCCCCTATTCCTACGCTTATGCATAGGTCAAAACACTTATGGCGCAAACCATTGGTACTTACCTACTCGGTACTTGCTCGGTACTTTGGGCTTGTCCATCTCTAGGGCCACCAGACAAAAGTAACACGCGTCGGACTTTTGCTGTGCTAACACACCAGTTAACACACTCACACAAAAAATCTGGTAAAACATCCAAAACGAGTGCCGCCTAAAAACAGCGTCACGTGACCTTTGACGTCATCAGGAACACGTTCTGATTGGTTAAAAAACCGAGTGCCGACCTTCGGCACTCGCTAGTGACATCCGGCACTCGGTAGTCCGTTGTGTTTTCATACGATGCACTCGGTATGCACGAACTGCACACGCACACACACACACACACACACACACACACACACACACACACACACACACACACACACACACACACACACACACACACACACACACACACACACACACACACACACACACACACACACACACACACACACACACACACACACACACACACACACACACACACACACACACACCACACACACACACACACACACACACACACACACACACACACACACACACACACACACACACACACACACACACACACACACACACACACACACACACACACACACACACACACACACACACACACACACACACACACACACACACACACACACACACACACACACACACACACACACACACACACACACACACCACACACACACACACACACACACACACACACACACACACACACACACACACCACACACACACACACACACACACACACACACACACACACACACACACACACACCACACACACACACACACACACACACACACACACACACACACACACACACACACACACACACACACACACACACACACACACACACACACACACACACACACACACACACACACACACACACACACACACACACACACACACACACACACACACACACACACACACACACACACACACACACACACACACACACACACACACACACACACACACACACACACACACACACACACACACACACACACACACACACACACACACACACACACACACACACACACACACACACACACACACACACACACACACACACACACACACACACACACACACACACACACACACACACACACACACACACACACACACACACACACACACACACACACACACACACACACACACACACACACACACACACACACACACACACACACACACACACACACACACACACACACACACACACACACACACACACACACACACACACACACACACACACACACACACACACACACACACACACACACACACACACACACACACACACACACACACACACACACACACACACACACACTCACGCACGCACGCACGCACGCACGCACGCACACACGCACACACGCCCACACGCACACACGCACACACGCCCACACGCGCACACGCGCATACGCGCACACGCGCACACGCGCACGCGCACACAAGCACACGCGCACGTGCGCGTACGCGTGCGCCCAGCCAGGCAGCCAGGCAGCCAGGCAGCCAGGCAGCCAGGCAGCCAGGCAGCCAGGCAGCCAGGCAGCCAGGCAGCCAGGCAGCCAGGCCGCCAGGCAGTCAGGCAGCCAGGCAGCCAGGCAGCCAGGCAGCCAGGCAGCCAGGCAGCCAGGCAGCCAGGCAGCCAGGCAGCCAGGCAGACAGGCAGACAGGCAGGCAGGCAGACAGGCAGACAGGCAGACAGGCAGACAGGCAGACAGGCAGACAGGCAGACAGGAAGACAGGCAGACAGGCAGACAGGCAGACAGGCAGACAGGCAGACAGGCAGACAGGCAGACAGACAGACAGACAGGCAGACAGGCAGACAGGCAGACAGGCAGACAGGCAGACAGGCAGACAGGCAGACAGGCAGACAGGCAGACAGGCAGACAGGCAGACAGGCAGACAGGCAGACAGGCAGACAGGCAGACAGGCAGACAGGCAGACAGGCAGACAGGCAGACAGGCAGACAGCAGACAGGCAGACAGGCAGACAGGCAGACAGGCAGACAGGCAGACAGGCAGACAGGCAGACAGGCAGACAGGCAGACAGGCAGACAGGCAGACAGGCAGACAGGCAGACAGGCAGACAGGCAGACAGGCAGACAGGCAGACAGGCAGACAGGCAGACAGGCAGACAGGCAGACAGGCAGACAGGCAGACAGGCAGACAGGCAGACAGGCAGACAGGCAGACAGGCAGACAGGCAGACAGGCAGACAGGCAGACAGGCAGACAGGCAGACAGGCAGACAGGCAGACAGGCAGACAGGCAGACAGGCAGACAGGCAGACAGGCAGACAGGCAGACAGGCAGACAGGCA
>JAXIVJ010012615.1:0-39806 GCA_036785665.1 Chirona hameri
GCGGCTATATACCTATATCCCCGGCTTCAATCCCCGGCTATATACCTAATATCCCGGCTTCTATCCCCGGCTATATACCTATATCCCGCTTCTATCCCCGGCTATATACCTATATCCGCGCTTATATACCTATATCCCCGGCTTCTATCCCCGGCTATATACCTATATCCCCGGCCTTTCTATCCGCGGCTATATACCTATATCCCCGGCTTCTATCCGCGGCTATATACCTATATCCCCGGCTTCTATCCCCGCGTATATACCTAAATCCGCGGCTATATACCTATATCCCCTGCTTCTATCCCCGCGATATACCTATATCCCCGGCTTCTATCCCCGGCTATAAAGCTATATCCCCGGCTTCTATCCCCGGCTATATACCTTATATCCCCCGGCTTCTATCCCGCGAGCTATATACCTATATCCCCGGCTTCTATCCCCGGCTATATACCTATATCTCCGGCTTCTATCCGCGGCTAATATACCTATATCCCCGGCTTCTATCCCCGGCTATATACCTATATCCCCGGCTTCTATCCCCGGCTATATACCTATATCTCCCGGCTTCTCTCCCCGGCCATATATACCTATATCCCCGGCTTCTATTCGCGGCTATATACATATATCCCCGGCTATATCCCCGGCTCTAATACCTATATCCCCGGCTTACTATCCCCGGCTATATACTATATCTCCGCTTCTATCCCCGGCTATATACCTACCTCACGGCTTCTATCCCCGGCTATATACCTATATCCCCGGCTTCTATCCTCGGCTATATACCTATATCCGCGCCTTCTATTCCCAGGCTATATAGCTATATCACCCCGGCTTCTATCCCCGGTTATATACATATATCCCCGGCTTTCTATCCCACGGTTATATACCTATATCCCCGCTTCTATCCCTGGGCTATATAACACTATATCTCGGCTTTATCCCCCGGCTATATACCTATATCCCCGGCTTCTATCCCTGGCTATATACCTATATCTCCGGCTTCTATCCCCGGCTATATACCTATATCCCCGGCTATATAGCTATATCCCCGGCTTTCTATCCCCGGCTATATACCTATATCCCCCGGCTTCTATCCCCGGCTATATACCTATATCTCCGGGCATTCTATCCCGGCTATACTACCTATATTCCCGGCTTCTATCCCCCGGCTATATACCTATATCCCCGGCTTCTATCCCCGGCTATATACCTATAATCCCCGGCTATATACCTATATCTCCGGCTTCTATCCCCGGGCTATATACCTATATCCCCGCGTTCTATCCCCGGCTATATACCTATATCCAACGGCTGTCTATCCCCGGCTATATACTCATATCCCCGGACTTCTAGTTCCCCGGCTATATACCTATATCCGCGGCTATATACCTATATCCCCGGCTTCTATCCACGGCTGAAACCTATATCCCCGGCTTCTATCCCCGGCTATATACCTATATTCCCCGGGCATCTATCCGCGGCTATATACCTATATCCAGCCCCGCTTCTATCCCCGGCTATATACCTAAATTCCCGGCTTCTATCCCCGGCTATATACCTATATCACCCGGCTATATAACTATATCCCCGGCTTCTATCCGCGGCTATATACCTATTATTCCCCGGCTTCTATCCGCGGCTATATACCTAAAATCCCCGGCTTCTATCCCCGGGCTATATACCTATATCTCCCCGGCTATATACCTATATACCCGGCTTCTATACCCTGGCTATATACCTATATCCCCGGCTTCTATCCCCGGGCTATATACCTAAATCCCCGGCTATATACTACATCCCGGCTTCTATCCGCGGCTATATACCTATATCCCCGGCTTCTATCCCCGGCTATATACCTATATCCCCGGCTATATACCTATACCCGGCTTCTATCCCCAGGCTATATACCTATATCCCGGCTTCTTATCCCCGGCTATATACCTATTATTCCACGGCTTCTATCCCCGGCTATATACCTATATCCACGGCTATATACCCTATATCCCCGCCTTCTATCCGCGGCTTATATACCTCTATCCCCGGCTGCTATCCCCAGGCTATATACCTATATCCCCGGCTATATACCTATATACCCGAGGCTTCTATCCCCGGCAATATACCTATATCCCCGGCTCTTATCCCCGGCTATATACCATATATCCCCGGCTATATACCTATATCCCCGGCTTCTATCCGCGGCTATATACCTATATCCCCGGCTTCTATCCCCGGGCTATTATACCTATATCCCCGGCTATATACCTATATACCCGGCTTCTATTCCCCGGCTATATACCTATATCCCCGGCTTCTATCCCCGGCTATATACCTATATTCCCCGGCTAATATACCTATATCCCCGCTTCTATCCCCGCTAGTATTACCTATATCCCCGGCTATATACCCGGCATCTATCCCCGGCTATAATACCCTATAGCCCCGGCTATATACCTATATCCCCGCTATATACCTATATCCCGGCTTCTATCCCCGGCTATATACTATATATCCCCGGCTTCTACCCCCGGCTATATAGCATATATCCCCGGCTTCTATCCCCGGCTATATACTACCTATATCCCCCGACTTCTATCCCCCGGCAATATACTATATCCCCGGCTATATACCTATATCCCCGGCTTCTATCCGCGGCTATATACCTATATCCCCGGCTTCTATCCCCGGCTATATACCTATATCCCCGTGCTATATACTATATAACCGGCTTCTATCCCCGGCTATATACCTATATCCCCCGGCTTCTATCCCCGGCTATATACCATATATCCCCGCTTTCTATCCCCGGCTATATACCTATATCCCACCGGCTATATAACTATATCCCCGGCTATCTAACGCGGCTATATACCTATATCCCCGGCTTCTATCACCCGGCTATATACCTATATCCCCGGCTATATACCTAAATACCCAGGCTTCTATCCCCGGCTATATACCTATATCCCCGCTTCTATCCCCGGCTATATACCTATATCCCGGCTATATACTATATCCCGCGCTTCTATCACGCGGCTATATACCTATATTCCCCGGCTTACTATCCCCGCTATACACCTTATATCCCCGTCTATATACCTATATACCCGGCTTCTATCCCCGGCTTATATACCTATATCCCCGGCTTCTATCACCCACGGCTATATACCTATATCCACCGGCTATATACCTAATCCCCGGCTTCTATCACCGGCTTATATACTCATATCCCCGGCATATATTACCTATATCCCCCGGCTTCTATCCCCGCATATATACCTATATCCCCGGCGATATACCTATATCCCCGGCTATAAACCTATATACCCCGGCTTCTATC
Source organism: Chirona hameri (assembly GCA_036785665.1). NCBI lineage: Eukaryota > Metazoa > Arthropoda > Thecostraca > Balanomorpha > Balanidae > Chirona > Chirona hameri. The sequence goes on from JAXIVJ010012615.1 coordinate 3,338, forward strand.
CCCGGCTATATACCTAAATCCCCGGCTTCTATACCCGGCTATATACACTATATCCCCGGCTTCTATCCCCGGCTGATATACTAGTCTATCCCCGGGCTATATCGTATCGGCTCTCGGCTATATACCTATATCCCCGGCATTCTATCCCCGGGCTATATACCTATATTCCCCGGCCTTCTATCCCCGGCTATATAGCCTATATCCCCGGCTTCTATCCCCGGCTAATAATAGCTATATCCCCGGCTTCTATCCCTCGGCTATATACCTATATCCCGGCTTCTATCACCGGCATATACCTTATATACCCGGCTTCTATCCCCATACCTACCCCGCTATACCTGTGTGCGGGAACAGTGTGAGCGATCGAACTGCAGATTGTCGCCTGTGTGTCTGCAGATCCCGGAGAGAGAGGCCGTCGGACGTAAGACAGCGATGGAGCGACACAGCCGGTCATGCGTGGATCAGGTTACAACCACCTGAGGGGGGGGGGGTCAGTACCAACAGAGCCGCCGGGCAGCAGCTGGAGCGCACGGTACATCGGTCAGCATGGTGCGGCAGGACATGGCGCCCGCCCTTACACCAAGTGAATACTGAATGTGTTCGAAAATGAGGCGTCAAGGACTTGGCGCGGCAGTGACAACAGGGACCTACAGCTCAACAGCAAGGGAAGACAGGGGACCTACAGCTCAACAGCAAACAGGGACCATACAGCTCAACAGCAACAGGGACCTAAGCACTCAACAGCAACAGGGAAAACCTACAGCTCACCAACAGCCCTACAGGCCAACAGCACAGACAGCTCAAATGGCAACAGGGACCTATCAGCTTCAAACAGCAACAGGGACAGCTCCAAAATGGTATATGGGTGAATCGTTTCCTCCCCCAGTTCTTTTTTATCGGTATCATGCAGCAAATAAAAATCGCCAGAACATAATCCAGTATTCAGCGCTGAGTGTGATCACTGCCTATCGTCACCAGGATGTCTATCGTCACCTAGGTGTCTATCGTCACCAAGGTGTCTATCGTCACTAGTGTGTATACCGTCACCTAGGTGCCTATCGTCACCAGGTGTCTATTCGTCACCAGGTGCCTATCGGCACTAGTGCCTATCGTCCACCAGGAGCCTGTCGTCACCAGGTGCCTGTCGTCACCAGGTGCATATCGTCACCAGGTGCCTATCGTCACAAGGTCTATCGTCACCAGTGTCCTATCGTCACCAGGTGCCTATCGTCACCAGGGTGCCTATCGTCACCAGGTGCCTATCGTCACCAGTGCCTATCGTCACCAGGTATGGGTGCCTATCGTCACCAGGTGTCTATCGTCAACAGTGCCTATCGTCACCAGGTGCCTATCGTCCACCAGGTGCCTTATCGTCACTAGGTGCTCAACGTGTAGGCCAGGGCGCGTGGTCAAGGGAGGGGGGCAGCTCATTCGTGTAGGCCTAGGGGACGCGTGGTCAGTGGAGGGGGCAGCTCATCGTGTAGGTCAGGGCGCGTGGTCCGGAGGGGGGGGAAGGGAGGGGGGGGGTCTTACCGTGTGGGCCAGCAGTGCCGTGCTCGGGCACACGGCGTTGAGCAGTCAGCGTCTGCACGTCCCCGCAGGAGAAGATGGGGGTGCGACTGTGAGCGACCATCAACAAGCGAGGCGTGGTCGCCGGTACACGAGAGACGAACTACTCCGGACACGCATGGCGGACCCTAGATAGAGGGTCAGGTATCTCATTATTACTGAGACACCAGCCCCATGAACAAACACGGTGCCAAGATGTAGGGTCAGGACACAATTATGATCACAATCAGACTGTCATTGATTCGATCTCTGATTGAATCGATTGGGAATAGTTCAAGTCAAAATCCTTGAATAAAAGAAAAATCGATCACCACGGATTTGTTTTATCATGAATCATGATTGAATCAAAACTCGCCATAGAAACAAGGCTGGATTGAATCAAAAAGGGACTGTGCAATGTGCAATGCTATTTCAATGTGAGCAAACGTATTGATCAAAAAAAATTATATTCTTTGAATCGGAAAGAATAATTCTCAAAATGGTTATCCATGAATCAAACAGTGACTGAATCATTCAATATTCCAAAATGAATCGGGATTGAATCCCTTCCAAAAAAAAGTGAATCAATAAGTATAACCAGTCTGCTCATTAACATACCGATATATGGCCGATATACACACGCTGACGCCCCACTATAAGGTAGGCAAAAAATAATAGTACAATTAAAGTTATATGCCAGTAAAATAGCTCATAAAATACATACGGCCGATATAAGCCGTGGTTTTATTCTCATTGTCAGCTGCGGCAAGTGTTTTGCGTGCTAAAAATATATGACTTGTTGCACCTCAAACTGCTCATTCATACACAGGATCGCTCGCTTCTTCTCATCCAGCCTCCCCTCCCCCTCCCCTCCCTCCCCTCCCACCCCCTCCCTCTCCCCTCCCCTTCCCCTCCCCTCCCCTCCCCCCCCCCCCCCCTCCCCTCCCCCTCCCCTCCCCTCCCTCCCACTCCCCTCCCCCCTCCCCTCACCCTCCCTCCATCCCCTCCCCTCCCCTTCCCTCCCCCCTCCCTACTCCGGACACATTCATACACGGATCGCACGCTTCATTCTCATCCACCCCCCATACCCTGACACATTCATACACGGATCACTCGGCTTCTCATCCAGGCCCCATACTCAGACATCATCATACACGGATCACTCGGCTTCTCATCAGGCCCCCATACTCTGTCACATTCATACACGGATTCACTCGGCTTCTCATCCAGAGCCCCCATACTCTGACACATCATACACGGATCACTCGGGCTTCTCATCCAGCCCCCATACTTCTGGACACATTCATATTACACGAATCGCTCGGCTTCTTCTTCTCAGCCACCTCTCTCTCTCTCTCTCTCGCTATCACTCTCTCTCACTCTCTATGTCGTCTTACTCTCTTCTCTCATCACTCATCTCTCTCTTCTCTCATCTATCACTACTCACTCTCACACACTTCTTCTCTCTCACACCTCCTTCATGCTCACACTCTCACTCTCACTCTCTCTCTCTCTCTCTCCACTCTCTCTCTCTATCTCTATCACTATTCTTATCTCTACTCCTCTCCTCTCTCTCTCCTCATCTCTCTCTACTCTTCACACTCTCTCTCTCTCACATCTTCACTCTCTCTCTCTCTCTCTCTCTCTCTCTCTCTCTTCTCTCTCCTCTCGACTCTCACTCTCTCTTGACTCCCTCTCTATCTCTATCCTATCCTCTATCCTACTCTCTCTTCTATCTCTCTCTCTCTCACTCTCTCAGGATCCTCTCTCTCTCTCTCCTCTCTACACTCTCTCTCTTCTCCTCTCTCTCTCACTCACCCTCACACTCTCCTCTCTCTCTCTCTCACTCTCTCCTTATCTCTATCTCTATCTCAATCACTATCACTCTCTCTCTCACTCTCTCTCTACTCCTCTCTCTCTCTATCATCTCCCATCTCTCCTCTCTCTCCCTCATCTCTCTCTCATCTCTCTCTCTCTCAGTCTCTCTCTCTCTCTCTCTCTCCTCTCTCTCTCTCTCACTCATCTCTCTCATCTCTCTCTCTATCTCTATCTCATATCTCTACTCTACACTATCTCTATCTCTATCTCTTCTCTAACTCTATCTCTATCTCTATCTCTATCTCTATCTCTATCTCTATTCTCTATCTTCTATCTCTATCTCTATCTCTATCTCTATCTCTATCTCTATCTCTATCTCTATCTCTAACTCTATCTCTATCTCTATCTCTTATCTCTATCTCTATCTCTATCTTCTATCTCTACTCTATCTTCTATCTCTATCATATCTCTATCTCTATCTCTATCTCTATCCTCTATCTCTATCTCTATCTCTATCTCTATCTCACTCTATCTCCTATCTCTATCTCTATCTCTCTCCTCATCCTCCTCTCTCTCCATCTCTCCCTCTCTCTCCTCCATCTCACTCTCTCTCTCTTCTCTTCTCATCTCTCTCTCTCCTCTCACCCACCCTCTCTCTCTCTCTCTCCTCCTCTCTCTCTCTCTCTCTCCTCTCCCTCTCCACCTCTCCCTCTCTCTCTCTCTCTCTCTCTCTCTCTCTCTCTCTCTCTCCCTCTCCTCCCTTCTCCTCCCTCCCTCCTCCCTCCTCCTCTCTCTCTCCACTCTCGTCTCTCTCTCTCTCTCTCTCTCTCTCTCTCTCCCTCCCTCTCCCTCTCTCTCTCTCGCTTCTCTCGCTCTCTCGCTCTCTCGCTCTCTCGCTCTCTCGCTCTCGCTCTCGCTCTCTCTCTCTCTCTCTCTCTCTCTCTCTCTCTCTCTCTCTCTATCTCTATCTCATCTCTCTCTCCTCTCTCTCTCTCTCTCATCGTCTCTTCTCATCTATCTCTCACTCTTCTCTCTCTCTCTCTCCCTTCCCTCCTCTCTCTCTCTCTCCTCTTCTCCCATCTCTCCTCGCCTCTCTCTCTCTACTCCCTCTCTCTCTCCTGCTCTCTCTCTCCTCTCTCTCCTCTCTCCTCTCTCTCTCTCTCTCTCTCTCTCTCATCTCTCTCTCTCTCTCTCTCTCTCTCCCTCCCTCCTCTCACTCTCCCTCCCTCCCTCCCTCCCTCCCCTCCCTCACCCTCTCCTCTCTCTCTTTCTCTCTCTCTCTTCGTCTCTCTCTCTCTCATCTCTCTCTCTCTCGTCATTCTCTCTCTCTCTTCTCTCTCTCCTTCTCTCCCTCCTCCCTCTCCCTCTCTCTCCCTCGCCCCCTCCTCCTCTCTCGCTCTCTCGCTCTCTCCCTCGCTCTTCGTCTCGCTCTCTCGCTCCTCTCGCTCTCTCGCTCTCTCGCTCTCTCGCTCTCTCGCTCTCGCTCTCGCTCTCTCGCTCTCTCGCTCTCTCGCTCTCTCGCACTCTCTCGCTCTCTCGCTCTCTCGCTCTCTCGCATCTCTCGCTCTCCTCGCTCTCTCGCTCTCTCGCTCTCTCGCTCTCTCTCGCTCTCTCGCTCTCGCCTCTCTCTCTCCTCTCTCTCCTTCTCTCTCCTCTCTCTCTCTCTCTCTCTCTCTCCTCTCTCTCTCTCCCTCTCTCACTCCTCCTCTCTCTCCTCTTCTCTCTCTCTCTCCTCTCTCTCTTCTCTCTCTCTCTCTCCCCCCTCCTACTCCGACACATTCATACACGGATCGCACGGCTTCTTCTCATCCAACCCCCCCCCACCCCCATACTCTGACACATTCATACACGGATCGCTCGCTTCTTCTCATCCAGCCTCCTCCTCTCACTCCTCCTCCTCCTCCTCCTCCTCCTCCTCCTCCCTCCTCCTCCTCTCCTCCTCCTCCTCCTCCTCCTCCTCCTCCTCCTCCTCCTCCTCCTCCTCCTCCTCTTTCCTCCCTCTCCTCCCCTCCTCTCCTCCTTCCTCCTCCTCCTCCTCCTCCTCCTCCTCCTCCTCCTCCTCCTCCTCCTCTCTCCTCCTCGCTCCTCTCCTCCTCCTCCTCCTCCTCCTCCTCCTCCTCCTCCTCCTCCCTCCCCTCCCCCTCCCTCCCCCTCCCACCCACCTACTCCGACACATTCATACACGGATCGCACGGCTTCTTCTCAATCAACCCCCCCCCCCATACTCTGACACATTCATACACAGATCGCTCGGCTTCCTCATCCAGCCCCCCATACTCTGACACATTCATACACGGATCGCATCGGCTTCTCATCCAGACCCCATACTCTGACACATTCATACACGGATCACTCGGCTTCTCATCCACCCTCCATTCTCTGACACATTCATACACAGATCGCTCGGCTTCTCATCCAGCCCCCCATACCCTGACACATTCATACACGGATCACTCGTCTTCTCATCCACCTCCCCATACTCTTGACACATTCATACCGGATCGCTCGGCTTCTTCTTCTCACTCCACCTCCCCATACTCTGACACATTCAATACACGGATCGCTCGGCTTCTTCTCATCCAGCCCACCATACTCTGACATATTCATACACGGATCGCTCGGCTTCTTCTTCTCATCCAGCCTCCATACTCTGACACATTCATACACGGATCGCTCGGCTTCTTCTTCTCCTCCCACCTCCCCACACTCTGACTGACGGACCTGTTTCCGTCGTTTCTCGCCGTACCGGCGGTACGAGGTTGCTGATAATCGCGTCCTCCCATTGGTTCCGCCTGCCCTCCTCCTGCTGTGGGCAGGGCAGAGTCCGAGTCAGAGCTGGTCAGACCTGGGGAGTCACATGGACTCAGGAGCAGGGTCTGAGTCAGAGCTGGTCAGAGTCGGGAGTCACAGGAGGCAGAATCCCGAGTCAGAGCTGGTCAGAGTCGGGAGTCACAGACAGAATTGAAGTCACAAAGCTGGAGTCACGTCACAGACGGAGTGAGGGAGTCCTGACATATCTCACAGTGACTCAGCCACCAGACAGGAGCCTGAGTCAGACTTAGGGAGTATGAGTCAGACTTAGGGAGTCCTGAAGTCAGACTGGGGGGGGGGGGCATTAAGGGCACGACGACTGCATGGTCAATTTGCTCTCAGTCAGAACTTAGGAGTCTGAGTCAGACTTAGGGAGTCTGAGTCAGACTTAGGGAAGTCTGAGTCAGACTTAGGGAGTCTGAGTCAGACTTAGGGAGACTGAGTCAGACTTAGGGAGTCCTGAGTCAGACTTAGGGAGACTGAGTCAGACTTAGGGGAGACTTAGTCATGCTTAGAGAGTCTGAGTCAGAGTCTGAGTCTGAGTCAGAGTCAGAGTCTGAGTCGACTTAGGGAGTCTGAGTCAGACTTAGGGAGTCTGAGTCAGACTTAGGGAGTCTGAGTCAGACTTAGGGAGTCTGAATCAGACTTAGGGAGACTGAGTCATGCTTAGGGAGTCTGAGTCAGACTTAGGGAGCCTGCTGTCTGAGTCAGACTTAGGGAGTCTGAGGCAGACTTAGGGAGTCTGAGTCAGACTTAGGGAGTCTGAGTCAGACTTAGGGAGTCTAAGTCAGAATTAGGGAGTCTGAGTCAGACTTATGGAGTATGAGTCAGACTTAGGGATTCTGAGTCAGACTTAGGGAGTCTGAGTCAGACTTAGGGAGTCTGAGTCAGACTTAGGGAGTCTGAGTCAGACTTAGGGAGTCTGAGTCAGACTGGGGGGGGGGGCTTAAGGGCGCGACGACTGCATGGTCAATTTGCTCTGAGTCAGACTTAGGGAGAATGAATCAGACTTAGGGAGTCTGAGTCAGACTTAGGGAGTCTGAGTCAGACTTAGGGAGTCTGAGTCAGACTTAGGGAGTCTGAGTCAGACTTAGGGAGACTGAGTCAGACTTAGGGAGTCTGAGTCAGACTTAGGGAGTCTGAGTCAGACTTAGGGAGACTGAGTCAGACTTAGGGAGACTTAGTCGTGCTTAGGGAGTCTGAGTCAGAGTCTGAGTCAGAGTCTGAGTCTGAGTCTGAGTCAGAGTCTGAGTCAGAGTCTGAGTCAGACTTAGGGAGTCTGAGTCAGACTTAGGGAGACTGAGGCATGCTTAGGGAGTCTGAGTCAGACTTAGGGAGTCTGCTGCCTGAGTCAGACTTAGGGAATCTGAGGCAGACTTAGGGAGTCTGAGTCAGACTTAGGGAGTCTGAGTCAGACTTAGGGAGTCTGAGTCAGACTTAGGGAGTCTGAGTCAGACTTAGGGAGTCTAAGTCAGAATTAGGGAGTCTGAGTCAGACTTAGGGAGTATGAGTCAGACTTAGGGAGTCTGAGGCAGACTTAGAGAGTCTGAGTCAGACTTAAGGAGTCTGAGTCAGACTTAGGGAGTCTGAGTTAGACTTAGGGAGTCTAAGTCAGAATTAGGGAGTATGAGTCACTTAGGGATTCTGAGTCAGACTTAGGGGGTATGAGTCAGACTTAGGGAGTCTGAGTCAGACTTAGGGAGTCTGAGTCAGACTTAGGGAGTCTGAGTCAGACTTAGGGAGTCTGAGTCAGGCTTAGTGAGTCCGAGTCAGACTTAGGGAGTCTCGAGTCATTATGGAGTCTTGATCTGAGTTTAAGAGAATATGAGGCCTAGCCAAGGAGTCTTAAGTCAGAGTTAGAGCCTGTACTAGTTATGTTATGCCAAGAGATAACACGCGACCAAGTCAACGCCAAGTCAAAGTCAGGCCCAGAACAAACCACCCGCCGAGTTTCCCTTTTCACAGAATACCGCGTGCCTTACTTCTGTTACGGGCTGATCTGGTGCAGGCGCCGCTGATGGCGAGTCCAGCCGCGGCTTCTTGCTCGGCACGGCCGTCTCTCCAGTGTCAGGCGCCGACTGTCGACACGGGGCAGCCGGTCAGCAGGCAACTATGCTGAGCAGATCTAGTTCGCAGGTGAGGTCAGCACGTCCGAAATACACGTGGTCCAGATATCACCGAGGCACACATGCTACTCACAAAATTACCCGGAATATACACAGCATGACATTGATAACATGGAAGCGTGGTTTCCTCGTTACGGTACAGAAACACAACGTAGAAACAAAGTATAAGTGTAGAAACAGAAAGGCAGACAACGCTCGCTTGCGTTTGCTGATTTGTTGCTGATTTACGCGGAAAGATTAAATTAGCAAGTCGAGCTAACCATCAACTAACCATCAAGTTACTTCTATGGTGTTTCCCTCCTAAAGCCAGCAATCCAAACTATATGTTATCCTGTCCTTCTTTCTACATCACTATAACCTGAGAGAATTCACGATAGCAGAACTCCAGACCACCACGCACCTCGTTTACCTTTTTGGCTGCGTCGTTCCGGACCACGAGCTCGAGCAGGACCTTCATCTTGCGCCGCTTCCGCTCCTGTCTGCTGAGCGCCTTGGCACTGTTGCCGCGGTCCGGCTCCGGGCCTGAGCACAGAGACAGCAGGCCTGGTTAATGTGAGCGCCTTGGCTGACTGGAGCCGCGGTCCAGCTCCGGGTCTGAGCACAGAGACAGCAGGCCTGGTTAATGTGAGCGCCTTGGCTGACTGGAGCCGCGGTCCGGCTCCGGGTCTGAGCACAGAGACAGCAGGCCTGGTTAATGTGAGCGCCTTGGCTGACTGGAGCCGCGGTCCGGGTCTGAGCACAGAGACAGCAGGCCTGGTTAATGTGAGCGCCTTGGCTGGAGCCGCGGTCCGGCTCCGGGTCTGAGCACAGAGACAGCAGGCCTGGTTAATGTGAGCACCTTGGCTGACTGGAGCCGCGGTCCGGCTCCGGGTCTGAGCACAGAGACAGCAGGCCTGGTTAATGTGAGCGCCTTGGCTGACTGGAGCCGCCGTCCGGCTCAGCAGGCCTGGTTAATGTGAGCGCCTTGGCTGACTGGAGCCGCGGTCCGGCTCCGGGTCTGAGCACAGAGACAGCAGGCCTGGTTAATGTGAGCGCCTTGGCTGACTGGAGCCGCGGTCCGGCTCCGGGTCTGAGCACAGACAGTGGTCGGTTGGTGGAGCAGACGGCGAGTAGGCAGGTGCGGGCAGGACATGTACCAAATTAATCCTGCTCTCATTCATCGGATTTACTCAAAGTAATGTTCATTCAGGAACCAACACTGGTCATTCAGTGGTGATCCCTTCTGTTGCGCCGCATTCCTGCAGCGTCGTCACGTCACAACAAGTTCGTGGCTCCTCACTTCAGAGACTTACGTCTGCTGGCAGCAGCGGGGACTGGACCGTTCGTGGCTCCTCACTTCAGAGACTTACGTCTGCTGGCAACAGCGGGGACTGGACCGTTCGTGGCTCCTCACTTCAGATACTTACGTCTGCTGGCAGCAGCGGGGACGGGACCGTTCGTGGCTCCTCACTTCAGAGACTTACGTCTGCTGGCAGCAGCGGGGACGGGACCGTTCGTGGCTCCTCCAGAGACTTAGGTCTGCTGGCGCCTGGCAGCAGCGGGGACTGGACCGTTCGTGGCTCCTCACTTCAGAGACTTACGTCTGCTGGCAGCAGCGGGGACTGGACCGTTCGTGGCTCCTCCAGAGACTTAGGTCTGCTGGCGCCTGGCAGCAGCGGGGACGGGACCGTTCGTGGCTCCTCACTTCAGAGACTTACGTCTGCTGGCAGCAGCGGGGACTGGACCGTTCGTGGCTCCTCACTTCAGAGACTTACGTCTGCTGGCAGCAGCGGGGACTGGACCGTTCGTGGCTCCTCACTTCAGAGACTTACGTCTGCTGGCAGCAGCGGGGACTGGACCGTTCGTGGCTCCTCACTTCAGAGACTTACGTCTGCTGGCAGCAGCGGGGACGGGACCTTTCGTGGCTCCTCCAGAGACTTAGGTCTGCTGGCGCCTGGCAGCAGCGGGGATGGTACCGTTCGTGGCTCCTTCAGAGACTTAGGTCTGCTGGCAGCAGCGGGGACTGGACCGTTCGTGGCTCCTCACTCAGAGACTTAGGTCTGCTGGCAGCAGCGGGGAGGGGACCGTTCGTGGCTCCTCACTCCAGAGACTTAGGTCTGCTGGCAGCAGCGGGGACGGGACCGTTCGTGGCTCCTCACTTCAGAGACTTAGGTCTGCTGGCAGCAGCGGGGAGGGGACCGTTCGTGGCTCCTCACTCCAGAGACTTAGGTCTGCTGGCAGCAGCGGGGACGGGACCGTTCGTGGCTCCTCACTTCAGAGACTTAGGTCTGGCAGCTGGCAGCAGCGGGGACGGGACCGTTCGTGGCTCCTCACTCCAGAGACTTAGGTCTGCTGGCAGCAGCGGGGACGGGACCGTTCGTGGCTCCTCACTTCAGAGACTTAGGTCTGCTGGCAGCAGCGGGGACGGGACCGTTCGTGGCTCCTCACTTCAGAGACTTAGGTCTGGCAGCTGGCAGCAGCGGGGACGGGACCGTTCGTGGCTCCTCACTCCAGAGACTTAGGTCTGCTGGCAGCAGCGGGGACGGGACCGTTCGTGGCTCCTCACTTCAGAGACTTAGGTCTGCTGGCGGCAGCGGGGACGGGACCGTTCGTGGCTCCTTCAGAGACTTAGGTCTGCTGGCAGCAGCGGGGACGGGACCGTTCGTGGCTCCTCACTTCAGAGACTTAGCTCTGCTGGCAGCAGCGGGGAGGGGACCGTTCGTGGCTCCTCACTCCAGAGACTTAGGTCTGCTGGCAGCGGCGGGGACGGGACCGTTCGTGGCTCCTCACTTCAGAGACTTAGCTCTGCTGGCAGCAGCGGGGACGGGACCGTTCGTGGCTCCTCACTTCAGAGACTTAGGTCTGGCAGCTGGCAGCAGCGGGGACGGGACCGTTCGTGGCTCCTCACTTCAGAGACTTAGGTCTGCTGGCAGCAGCGGGGACGGGACCGTTCGTGGCTCCTCACTTCAGAGACTTAGGTCTGCTGGCAGCAGCGGGGACGGGACCGTTCGTGGCTCCTCACTTCAGAGACTTAGGTCTGCTGGCAGCAGCGGGGACGGGACCGTTCGTGGCTCCTCACTTCAGAGACTGCTGGCGGCAGCGGGGAGGGGACCGTTCGTGGCTCCTCACTTCAGAGACTTAGGTCTGCTGGCAGCAGCGGGGACGGGACCGTTCGTGGCTCCTCACTTCAGAGACTTAGGTCTGCTGGCAGCAGCGGGGACGGGACCGTTCGTGGCTCCTCACTTCAGAGACTTAGGTCTGCTGGCAGCAGCGGGGACGGGACCGTTCGTGGCTCCTCACTTCAGAGACTTAGGTCTGCTGGCAGCAGCGGGGAGGGGACCGTTCGTGGCTCCTCACTTCAGAGACTTAGGTCTGCTGGCAGCAGCGGGGACGGGACCGTTCGTGACTCCTCACTTCAGAGATTTAGGTCTGGCAGCTGGCAGCAGCGGGGACGGGACCGTTCGTGGCTCCTCACTCCAGAGACTTAGGTCTGCTGGCAGCAGCTGGGACGGGACCGTTCGTGGCTCCTCACTTCAGAGACTGCTGGCGGCAGCGGGGACGGGACCGTTCGTGACTCCTCACTTCAGAGATTTAGGTCTGGCAGCTGGCAGCAGCGGGGACGGGACCGTTCGTGGCTCCTCACTTCAGAGACTTAGGTCTGCTGGCAGCAGCTGGGACGGGACCGTTCGTGGCTCCTCACTTCAGAGACTGCTGGCGGCAGCGGGGACGGGACCGTTCGTGACTCCTCACTTCAGAGATTTAGGTCTGGCAGCTGGCAGCGGCGGGGACGGGACCGTTCGTGGCTCCTCACTTCAGAGACTGCTGGCGGCAGCGGGGACGGGACCGTTCGTGGCTCCTCACTTCAGAAACTTACGTCTGCTGGCAGCGGCGGCGGCGGCGGCGGCGGCGGCGACCGGCCCTCTCGGCTGTCCTGAGGTCCGAGCTAAGCCACCCGAGTTGACCTCAATAGTGCCGGACTCCTGTGATGGCGACCTGGAGAGTCGGACAGACAGAGGTGAAGTGGGGGGAGAAGGAAGCCGTCTACTGAAGCCATATCAACTGAAAACGATGCGAGCTGACAAGCAATATATGGGATGAGGTGACATTCTTTGTTTGCTCACTGGGTAATCATAATGCAAATCACAATCTCTCCATCCATGTTTGAGAATTATATTGAAATATTGATGCATTTGTCTTTATCATCGTGGATGTTGTTAGTCTATAATAAATACTCATACTACTAAGTTAATAAAACACTGCATCTGTCAAAGCATTCATATGTCATTATGTGATTGTGAAGATTTTGATATGCAACTTTTTACATGATGTAAAAAAACTCACTTTTCCTCTCCCTCTTTGCCAGTGAGCTTCTTCACAGCAGTTGGTGACATCAAGAAGAAGAGAGGGTTGTGCTGAGCAGAGGTACACATGGGGTCAGACACTGGGTCAGAAGGTCAGACACTGCAAAAGGTCAGACACTGGGTCAGAAGGTCAGACACTGGGTGAGAAGAGATACACAGCTTCAGACACTGGGTCTGTCAGAAGGTCACTGGTCAGGTAGGTCAGACACTGGGCCAGGTCAGACACTGGGTTATGCCCCTCCAACTTCGGCCAGATAAAATTGATTTCTTCCTATGTATGTATTTATGTAATATATCATATGTATTATTCTGCAAATTAATATGAAATGATTGAGGTCACATTTTTCCATCATGTTTGTAATGTGCTTTCAGACTGGCTTGCAGCATTCACTTCTTTGCTTTGTAAATGTATTTTGTTCCTTTTTTCACAGTTATACTGTCTATTTGGAAACTGTACATGTGTGTTGTATGTTAAACAAGGCTATTTTTGCTAGTGTTATCTACATAAATAAGTATACAATTTGAAAATCGGTCAAATTTTGGACATGTTTGGCTTCAACCCAAATCGGTCGGTATTCGGTCAACCGAAATTCCTCCCATTCGGTATCGGTCAGGATTTTGATTTTGAAAATGACATCAATAAATACATATCACTATATAAACATACATAAAATATAAACCTACCATAAATAAACACCCAGTGTGTTGATTAGACTTACCCACAGGGCAACCTCCAGCACATCAGATAGACTTACCCGCAGGGCAGCCTCCAGTACATCAGTTAGACTTACCCGCAGGGCAGCCTCTAGTACATCAGATAGACTTACCCGCAGGGCAGCCTCCAGTACATCAGTTAGACTTACCTGCAGGGCAGCCTCCAGTACATCAGTTAGACTTACCCTCAGGGCAGCCTCCAGAATATCAGTTAGACTTACCCGCAGGGCAGCCTCCAGTACATCAGTTACACTTACCCTCAGGGCAGCCTCTAGTACAGAACATTCTGGCATTGTCACTGCTCCTGCCGGTGGAGCTGAAATGAAGTGATTGTCAAATAATAACTGTGGAAATAGCATCTTGACTGGCTAAACAATGTGCATTCTATGGAAAATAACATTTAAAATGAGGCTCTTCGGAACAAGCACAAGATAACCTGATTCCATCTGATATTTAGGAAGATGATTCTTCAGCTAGAATAGTATGCATGGTACCCTTGTCTTGAAATGGAAAAATATAATAATTATATTAAAATTATTAGGATCTACTGAGAAGGGAAAAAATGTATCAATACCTGTTACCTACAAAAGCTTAACCCACGCTGTGCCGGTGCTTGGCGCCACCTCCACGTTCCGGGGGCGTTTAGACCCACCCCTCGAACTCGCCTCCTATCGAACTCGACAAAAACTGCAAAGACTGTTTGAAAGCTCATCAAAAATGATTTTGAAACTATTTCATTTTTGGTCATTTTTGGGGGGCTCAGGTTAATATTGCAGTCACCATCAAAGGTCAGAATTCCCAGTTTAATGACTTCACTTCAAAGTTGCAACACCCCAAATTTCTTGGGAACTATAATAGCTCTAGGAACAAGCAGAAAGAAGCAATCGAAAGCTCTTGAAAAATGCAATCGCAATTGGTGTCCACAAATTTTAGGCCAGGTAAAAAAAAAATAAGTTTAGGCTCCAGTGTTCATGTCTATTTCTTGGCAAAACAGTTTTTCACAAATATCTGTTTACCTATTCAAGATAAGGCAATAATTTTGACGCCATCATGTTTGTCCCGTCAAGGCGCTTCAAATCATATTTATGTTAACCAGGTCAGGTCAACTTAAAAAATTGTATTCAGGTCAAGCTCAAGTGGTGACCCAAGTATGAAGTAAGTCATGTTGCATATTGGTGGACGTATCTCGACGAGACAAACACATTGGTGCGGTTTCACTTCTCCATCTTCATTCTGTCAATAGTTATTGACAAACAAGTGTTGGTGATCTTGGATGACCTCAGCCGACTTTGTAGGGATCACTGAACAAAAATTGCACCTGGATCATCAAGAATAACCAATAATAACATGACACAGAAGCAATTGGACTGATATGCCTATTCTCGGAATAGGAAGCATTTGAATATTTTCCCATTTACTTATAATTGGGAGGTCACAAAATTGACCTGACCTTAGGTCACAGATATCAAATTCTGAGATATACAAATTGTAGGTAGGTACCTATGATTATCTTGCACCAACTGGCTAAAATCAAATTCAAATTCAATAAAAATCAAATTCAAAATCAATCAAATTCAAATTCAATCGGGAAGAATTGTGTTTTTGCCAAGTGGTTATTTTTGGTGCAATAGGCCCTTATGAATTCCTGTAAGTTTGAAACCAATCGGCTAGAAATTGTGGCTGTGGTATGACGGCAAACATTTTTGAAGGTGGGGTCCCTTGACCTGGCCTTCTGAGATGACTCAAGGTCAAGAATTTCACATAATGTGGGTCATTGATGCCTGAACAGCTGTACCAAAAACGGTGGCACAGTGGCACTGCACCCCATTTTTCCGCTATCCTAAAAAAATAGGTGGGGGCATCTAAATGTCATGGTATAAGTGAATACACCATTACAAATTATCACCATTTAATTTATGTTCAAGTAAGGTAGGGTAAGAGACCAAAACTAGGACATGTCCAAACATGGGCATAGGAAGCAGGGGCAAGGGGAAGTGTCCTCCCAGCATTTTCAGATTTGGGACAAGGGGATGTCCCCCCCCCCCCCCCCCCCCAACATTTTCCAATTTTAACATTGCAACTATGGGCATTGAATGGAAAGAATAACTTAAGAATTAATGTCTCTGCCCCCTCCCATCTTTCAGAAAGTGCCTGCACCCTTGTGTCTAAGCACCAGAGTTCGCATGCTGCTACATAAAGATTGAATTATGCTGCTGGGGATGTTTAGTGCTTCAGTAGGTTGAGGTATCAGCCAATAGCATTAAAAGTCCAGTGTTATGACATGCCCAGCATTATGGTTGTTTGTGCTACATAAAATTCACTTACATTGGAATCGAAATATATGCCTATAAATTGACTATCAAATGCAATAAATATTGACGTGCAGCAACTATCACCATTAACATGTTGTGTTAACATGACATGTTATTGGCAATGACACGGTAACTTCAACACCACTCGCCCTATCATTTATCGGTAGAGGTAATCTTCGGCTAAGATTACCTCAGTAGACATGCAAGCAGTAACAATATAGTGCCAATATTTTGTCCCAAGTAATCTCAGGAAATTTAGCTTAAACATTACCCTAAACAAACAGGAAACACGTGTAGTACCACAACATAAATCGAGCCAACGACAGTGAGCAGAACCAATTAAACCATCTGCTGAAAGGAATGAATATGACGTCATAATACCAAGCAATCACATTTGAGGCGCTATCTTTGGTCAGTTGATCAATGATATAATTCTCAACTTATTCTTCATAATTCGGGTATGCAAGCAACCGCAAGATCGTGAAGCACCATCCATCGGTCAAGCACTCATCCGAGAAAATCAACCGACATGCTTGATGCTTTCGCCTAGCGTCGGTCCCTCACGCTATGGGTCAGGGCATTCGACCGAAATGATGACGTTAAAGGTCTAATTGTTCACGAAAATGTACTAAGATACCCAGCAACGCTCACAGTAAATGAAGCAGCTGCGCCAATAACGGAACGGCACTTATTCTCTTTCATTGCGTGCCCCAATATTATGATACAAACGCGCACGGCCCTTTTTGCTATCCTTTTTTTGCTAAAAGTCTAATGTGAAAAAGTCAAGACAAAAAGTAAGATGTGAAAAAATAAAAGGGCAAAAAGTCAAATCTGCTAAAAGTCAAATGCAAAAAGTCAAAAGCAAAAAGTAAAAACCGCAAAAAGTCAAGAGGACAAAAAGTAAAATGGCAAGGAGTCAAAAAGATAAAAGTAAAATGCAAAAATTAAAATAGGCAAAAGGTCAAAAAGGATCAAAGTAAAATGCAAAAAGTCAAAAACGCACAAAGTCGAAAGCAAAAAGTAAAACACGCAAAAAGTAAGAAGCGTAAAAAGTCAAACACAAAAAGTTAAATGCGAAAAGTCAAAAAATCCGACAATGAATGCAGAAGTTACATTAATCTGTTACCTTCAAAGAGATGTGTACAGTGCAGGCAAATACGTCGAATAAGAATCACGTTCGCTATATCGGGCTGTTTATCACCTACTAGCAATGCAAATTGCAGGGCCACGGAGCCAGTGCTAAGCCCGAAGTTCGGGCCCGGTGTTTAAAGGGAATAGTTCACCTTTAACATGGGGTTTTGGACTGAGATAGCAGATTTGTAGAGCAGATCTAAAATAAAGACATACAGACATAAAGACATAAAATAAAACATAAATAAAAAAAAGACATAAAGACATAAAAAGACATAAAGACATAAATGGGTTGTGGTGAAATAATGACCTCCCTACGTTAAGTAATTTCGACACAGGACTAGTGGGCCCGGTTTCATGTCCGCTGTTCCGGGCCACGATCGGGACATGAACGCTCGCCGACGTCTGTCAAGAGAGCTCAGATTCGGATTCGGAATAACATTCAGCGGACCCCTACAATTTGGGTGAAAATTGGCACACATGTAGTACTCAGCATCCCCATTCAGTGGTGTAAAGCGTTTCCCGTCACATTGAAAACTTTGGCCTCCAGAGGTCATCATAGTTCAAGGTCGTTGACCCGGACCCCTACTATTTGGCTGAAAATTGGCACACCTAAGTACTCAGCGTCCCCATTCAGTGGTGCAAAACGTTTCTCATCACATTGAAAACTTTGACCTCCAGAGGTCATACAGCTCAGCTTCGGATTCGGAATCACATTCACCGGACCCCGATTTGGCTGAGAATTGACACATGTAGTACTCCACGTCCTCATTCAGTGGTGTAAAGCGTTTCCCGTCACATTGAAAACTTCGACCTCCAGAGGTCATCATAGGTAAAGGTCGTTGACCCCGGACCCCTACGATTTGGGTGAAAATTAGCACACATGTAGTACTCAGCGTCCTCATTCAGTGGTGTAAAGCGTTTCCCATCACATTGAAAACTTTGACCTCCAGAGGTCATCATAGGTAAATGTCGTTGCCCCGGACCCCTACGATTTGGTTGAAAATTGGCACACATGTAGTACTCAGCAGCCCCATTTAGTGGTGAAAAGAGTTTCCCATCACATTGAAAACTTTGAGCTCCAGAGGTCATACAGCTCAGCTTCGGATTAGGAATCACATTCACCGGACCCCTACGATTTGGCTGAAAATTGGCACACATGTAGTACTCAGCATCCCCATTCAGTGGTGTAAAGCGTTTCCCGTCACATTGAAAACTTTGACCTCCAGAGGCCATAATATGTCAAGGTCGTTGACCCCGGAGGCCGGACCCCTACGATTTGGCTGAAAATTGGCACACATGTGACATGCAGTACTCAGCATCTTCATTCAGCCAAATCGTAGGGCTCCGGGTCAACTACCTTGACCTATGATGACCTCTGGAGGTCCAAGTTTTCAATGTGACGGGAAACGCTTTACAACACTGAATGATGTTACATGTGTGCCAATTTCAGCCAAATCGTAGGGGTCCGGTGAATATGATTCTGAATCCTTAGCTGAGCTGTATGACATATGGAGGTCAAAGTTTTCAATGTGATTGGAAACGCTATACACCACATAATGGGGACGCTGAGTACTACATGTGTGCCAATTTTCAGCCAAATCGTAGGGTCCGGGGTCAACGACCCTGACCTATGATGACCTCTGGAGGTCAAAGTTTTCAATGTGACGGGAAACACTTGACACCACTGAATGGAGATGCTGAGTACTACATGTGTGCCAATTTTCAGCCAAATCGTGGAGGTCCGGGGTCAACGACCTTGACCTATGATGACCTCTGGAGGTCAAAGTTTTAATGTGACGGGAAACGCTTTACACCACTGAATGATTACGCTGAGTACTACATGTGTGCCAATTTTCACCCAAATCGTAGGGGTCCGGTGAATGTGGTTCCGAATCCGAGGCTGAGCTGTATGACCTCTGGAGGTCAAAGTTTGCAATGTGACGAGAAACGCTTTACACCACTGAATGGGGATGCTGAGTACTACATGTGTTCCAATTTTCAGCCAAATGGTAGGGGTCCGGGGTCAACGACCTTGACCTATGACCTCTGGAGGTAAAAGTTTTCAATGTGATGGGAAACGCTGTCCACCACTGAATGGGGATGCTGAGCACTACATGTGTGCCAATTTTCAGCCAAATCGTAGGGGTACGGGGTCAACGACCTTGACCTATGACCTCTGGAGGTCAAAGTTTTCAATGTGACGGGAAACGCTCCACACCACTGAATGGAGATGCTGAGTACTACATGTGTGCCAATTTTCACCCAAATCGTACAGGTCCGGGGTGAACGACCTTTACCTATGATGACCTCTGGAGGTCAAAGTTTTCAATGTGATGGGAAACGCTTTACACCACTGAGTTAGGATGCCGAGTACTACATGTGTGCCAATTTTCAGCCAAATCGTAGGGGTCCGGGGTCAACGACCTTGACCAATGGAGAAACTTACTTCTTTCTCTACATATATCCATCGGTTGTCAAACGAAAGTCATATTCGTAGTTTTTAGCTAAAGACGCACCGTATGGTTGAATTTCAAGACAACTTTCAAGGTGACCTACTCCCTGTGTGGTGTTGGCTGCGTGCCTCATGCGGACCCATCGTGTCTGATCAATATGTTCTTTTTAAGTATTATGCCGTACCTGACACCGTGTTGTCAGGGTCTGCCACGAGGGAGCCGTAACTTATGTAGAGGATCTTTAAAATGACCTTGAAAATGACCTTGACTATCAAAATGAATGCCATTTTCGTGTTCAGCGTATCCAAGTTGACCAGTAACCACATTTTGAAGCGAATCGCTACTCGATGATGAATTATAATCGGAATCCGTCGCTAACTTCACAAACATGTTAAAAACGGCATTTAATTCAAAGCAGTTCACCTTTGCATGGCGTATTGAACTGGTATAGCCGTCATTGACATTTGAGCTTTATTCCCTCTGATTTTGTGACGTTTTGCATTTTACTTTTTCCAGTTTGACTTAACTAACGTCAAAGTCCCATGTCCTGTATGGAGCAGAGTTGGCCATGGGCTGGGCTGGCCCTATGGGCCATGGGCTGGGCATCAACTTTAAGGAAATCACTGGGCTCTGGATGGGCCTGGGCCTGACATTTTTGAAGTATTGCGCGCGTCGCACAAGCTCAGGTCAGAGCTCTTACATATTTTAACCAGCAGTTCACTTACACAGCAACTGTTGCAGTTTTTTTTTGGTTTGCATAGTTGGTTCATTGTCTCAGATTTATAGTATACAAGTAAATATGCTAGGGTAATGATTGAACATTTTGTGAAAATAATGATATCCTTAAAGGGAAATAATGACCTTTTGATTTTGTTAGCAACAATTTCTTAGGCTACCGCTATGATTTTACAATTATTGTATTTAAATTTAAGAATTAAATAAAATTATTTCCATATTGAAAGTTGTAAGTTTGGAAAAAATACAAAACAAGTACCTTGTGTACTTCATGAAGGTCATTGACAAATTCGTCCTTCCCTACCATTGTTTACATCGAGTGCGCGGCATTTTTGGAGGCTCTGTGACGTTTCCGATCAAACTGAGCGCTGCTCTGACACACGCTAGTAGCGCTTTCGTTCTCCATGGCAACCAGGCGTTAGCCAATCAAAAGCCAGAAAGGGAATACGTTCTGGCTTTTCATTGGCTCACGCCTGGTTGCCATGGAGAACGAAAGCGCTACTCGCTACAACTCGCCACAATGGTTAAGTGCGCCGAGAAGCATGATAATGACTTTGTAAACAAATCGCCGACGCTAAATAGGTCACCGTCGATATGCATCGATGAGCTTCCGATTTAATTGCCAGTTTTGTGTTATTGTTTGTTAGTTTTTTGGGGACAAATTATTATTATTCATGATAATATAAAGCATAGTGTCATGGGTGGAGAATCGTTTCAAAAGTTGGTGTGGCCGGCGCACTGGCGGATCCAGCCACTCTCCGTGGGGGAGGGAAGGGGGCATCTTTTTGTGGCAAAAAGGTACCCTCATTTTTTTTATCTGCGGATTTGGGCCAGTCACCTTATTTTGGTATTCGAGCTTAAGAAATTCACTTCAAATTTGCAAAAATGTATCATGTTAATTTTGTTTCCGGAAAAAATATTCATTTTCATTTTTTGGGGGTCAAAAACACAATTGTGAAAATCAGAGATAACCATTTTGAAGAGAATGTCATTTATTTTCTTTTGACATTTTTGTTTTGCAATTTTCTACAAACCTCTATTTTCTACGATTGTTCAAACATTTATCGTTTTTCCACACAAAAAATGGCCTGGCATGACGTCATTATAACGTCATTATCTCCCACAAAAACTGAATAAATGTCATTGGAATTTGTTGCAAAGACGTAGAATGGATGCAGCACGAGGTACTGAAAGTTTAACGTTGATATCTATCATAGTTTTCAAGTTATTGAGAAAATCCGGGAGGGAGGGCAGATTCTGCCCCCCCCCCCCCACCCACCAGCGGGGCGCGGGTTAAGTGTCACCGGGTAAGCGTGTTAAGGGTTAAGTGAATTTGTGCTTGGATTGCATCAGGTGCGTTGTTTTGTCTATCATTGAAAGAAAGGGATACATACAAACTTCCAATGCAATCACTCGAGAAAAAACTTCCGTGTTCATGAAGTTTCATTGTTTGTTTTTCATTGTTTTTCACATTCAGTGCAGGGAACGCGCGAGGGGGGGGGGGGTATACTGGTATTTAATGCCCCTCCCAGATTCCTGTGGGAGGGGGGGGGGGGGCATTTGCCCGATGCCTCCCCCTGAATCCACCAGTGACCGCCAAGTAGAGCCTCTGTCAAACACTTAATGGAATTATTCACTTTCCCATTTTTCAAATTTGCATAAGCAATTGCGAAAGTTGTGTCATGCCGCGAAGCGGTGCGAAATTTTCCGGTTTTTGACTGTGTATAGCTGGATTTTGACTGCTGCAAAGACAATTTTTACGATTGTACGATACATTGGGAACGCGCGGGGGGGCATACTTGTATTTAATGCCCCTCCAAGATTCCTGTGTGTGTGTGTGTGGGGGGGGGGGGGGGATTTGCCCCTGATGCCCCCCCCCCCCTGGATCCGCCAGTGGGCCGGCGGCTGCTGGCTTCCAGCCGGCTGCCGGCAGTGACGTCATACGGCGGTCCGCCGAGTTCAAGGTCAAATGGCTCGTGTCCTTACCTGGTTATAGAACCTTGGTTTTTACCACGGTCATATAATAGTTTTTACTTTGGAAACACTTTGGGATGAGAAACTTGATTATTTTTCCGTTTTCCTTTATTCCCCGCACAAATTCTCGCCTTTGTTTTCTCAAAAAAACTATTTCTATAGTACTTGATAGTATTAGAATGCATTTCTCTTGGCGCAAGGAAGACGAAATATTGCATTGCTATTGGTACGTGTAAACCACTACATCTAAGATTGGAGGGACCAAGATGCACACAAATATGCATTATTTTATATTAGATGTCAAAATGTATGTATTATTGTAAAATTTATGGGTAACTTATGATCTTAGGGGATAGTTATGTAATGCTTTGCTTGCATATGATTGTTTTATTTATCAATTTGAGGCTTTGGGAAATACTTTGTGCCTAATATAAATTGATACCTATTACCTTGGTATATGAGTATGAGTTTGAAGGCTTCTTGAATGAAACTGATAATATTGTTGGGATGGTAGATACATTTTGTTACTAGCTGTGAATTTTTAATTCGATTTATGTTTTGTGATCTATTTCTGTATTTAGGAAATCCTTTTGTCGTCATGTGCTTTGTTGCTTGATATTGTTTTGCCAGGTTTGTATTAAGTTACTTGTTCCATTTTTAGTGTGCAAGACTAACTCCCAATATTGAATTGCAATTTTAAAATAAGTACTTACCTTAAGGTGTCAATATACATTTTACCTATAACAATGTGTGTTTAATTGTTTGATAAATTTAGTTGCCAGGCTTGCATTAGGCTATTTTTACATTTTTTACCAATAACTCATAAAATGTCACATTCAAAAGTAAAAATCAAGTCAGGAAGTTGGTGTGGCACTGCCACACCAACTTTTAAGATGGTGTGGCCATGGCCATACCTGCCATACCACATTCTCCGCCCATGCATAGTGTTATATACAGCCACAGACAAATTATACAATACTCCTAATACGAAAACAAATGAATCGATTTTCAAAAATGGAGGGTCGCAACCACTAACTATGCCGTCGTTGATGTGCATCGATGAGCTTCCGATTTTATTGCCACTTTTTCCAATCGCTGTTAGTTTTGGAAGATCGCCGGGCATATAATCACGAGTAGAACGCACAATATATTTTCCACTCCATTGCGTAAAAAACCATACGGGAAAAGCCCGCAGTTTGATGAGGACCAAAAGTACTTGCAAGTACCGGTCGTTAAAAGTGTGGAACGCTTATCAACTTTAACTTGAAATATCTTTCGGTAGGAAAGTTTTCATGCAAAATGTGATGAATTTACAATATATTTTGGTCTCGTCTGGCGATTTCAAGTGCTAACTCCATTTTTGTGGAAAACGGTCATTATTTCCCTTTAAAGGGAAATAATGACCTTTTGATTTTGTTAGCAACAATTTCTTAGGCTACCGCTATGGTTTTAAAATTATTTTATTTAAATTTAAGAATTAAATAAAATTATTCCCAAATTAGAAGTTGTAAGTTTGGGAAAAATACAAAACAAGTACCTTGTGTACTTCATGAAGGTCATTGACAAATTCGCCCTTCCCTACCATTGTTCACATCGATTGCGGCATTTTTGGAGGCTCTGTGACATTTCCGACCAAACTGAGCGCTGCTCGGACACACGCTAGTAGCGCTTTCGTTCTCCATGGCAACCAGGCGTCAGCCAATCAAAAGCCAGAAAGGGAATACGTTCTGGCTTTGCATTGGCTCACGCCTGGTTGCCATGGAGAACGAAAGCGCTACTAGCAACAACTCGCCACAAGGGTTAAGTGCGCCGAGAAGCATGACAATGCTTTGCAAACAAATCGCCGACGCTACATAGGTCGCCGTCGATGTGCATCGGTGAGCTTCCGATTTAATTGCCAGTTTTGTGTTATTGTTTGTTAGTTTTTTTGGGGAAAATTATTATTTTTTCATGATAATATAAAGCATACAGCCACAGACAAATTATACAATACTCCTAATGTTGAAAACAAATGAATTTATTTTCAAAAATTGAGGGTCGCAACCACTAACTATGCCGCCGTTGATGTGCATCGATGAGCTTCCGATTTTATTGCCACTTTTTCCAATCGCTGTTAGTTTTAGAAGATCGCCGGGCATATAATCACAACAAGCAGAACGCACAATATATTTTCCACTCCATTGCGTAAAAAACCAATACGGGAAAAGCCCGCAGTTTGATGAGGACCAAAAGTACTTGCAAGTACCGGTCGTTAAAAGTGCGGAACGCTTATCAACTTTAACTTGAAATATCTTTCGGTAGGAAAGTTTTCATGCAAGATGTGATGAATTTACAATATATTTTGGTCTCGTCTGGCGATTTCAAGTGCTAACTCCATTTTCGTGGAAAAAGGTCATTATTTCCCTTTAAATCTGAACGGGCCGGACTGGGCCTCAATAATATAAATTTGACCGGGCCTGGGCAGGGCCAGGCCCATGGGGGTTGGTGGGCTCGTGACGAACACTGGTAGTCGCCCACATGAGTCGGCACTGCAGTCTCAAACAGGGTATGGTGCTGCTCAGCAAAGTCCGCTTGAAGCCAGAGATATGAGCTTTTGAGAAGCGCATATCTCTGACCCGCACGTCCGATTGCCAAGCGGACTTTACTGAGCAGCACTATCAACCACGCGCCTGGATTTTCAGACTCTGGGCACCCCGTATATATGCTGAATCGAGAGATTTACCAAACAATCTAGCTGGACTGCGGCCAAATTTGTCCCAAGACGGCGGGAGCCTAATGAACAGACTAGCCTCCGTAGCAGTGATTTCAACCACGCAATCAAAATCAGTGCCAAACAATCTGGCGATTCATCTACTCTCGAAGAATTCGGAGTATTTTGATGATCGGAGTATTTTGACAACCAGTACCCTCGCTAGCACGAACTGCATGTCGAGCGTCACATAACGCACCTCCTTTATAAGAGCTGTATTTGTCACCGTCACTGTTCGTCACTGGCGCATAACGAAGACGGACATGACCTGGGAATGGTAGTCAGTTGACGAGCATGGCATCTTCCACAACGGAACTTTCGCTGCGATCGAAGGGTGAACACTCCCGTGCCCCGCGATCGACAACAGAATGTCGATCGCCGCAGGGTTGCCATGCGGGACACTGTATTCAGATTATGACGAAACAGCAAAGTAGTATCCAAAATAAATCCGCTTCACATTCAGCGTCAGTGGAAAAGACAGAACATTGTCATCGATTTCAAACCACTCGAAGGTGGACATCACCAGCAGCGGCCAAACGGTTCCTCACAATCACGGCTGACAAAACGAGACAGCGTGCCTGTAACCCCAACCAACCGTCGAACCTCCTCAGATGACGTGCATCTCCGGCAGTAACAAACCCGGCGTCACAGAAAGTCACGCCATCGTACAAACAGCTCAGTACCCGCAGCGCCGGAGCCTCCCGGCCCCGGACCGGCGCCGTGTGGGCGCTCCACCGCCTCAGATGAGCAGCTTCTCGATCTCGAGGTGGAGGCTCTGGATCTGCGGCTTCAGCTGGGAGCCCTCGTCCACGGTGACGGAGCAGGCGATCACAGCGCGTGACACGCCGCACGCGCGGCCCAGAGCTGGGGGTCAAACACACAGCGGGCAAGGTGTCAGAGTTAACCACACGCATAGTTCCAGGTGAAAGCACACGGCCTAAACAGCAATCGTAATGAGGAAATCTATTTTTATATTAATAATTTTCGGATATGCTGTCTGTCAGGAGTCGTCAGTGAGCATTGCAGCCGTCAAAAACAATAGCGCGATCACATTAACCAACGGAGATGTTAGCAGTTTTGTATCTGCACGAGTTTCAAACATTTCTTACAAAGGGAGAACTTGAGAATAACGATGCCTGTCCTCACTTATACAAACACGCCTCCCTCTCCTTCCACCACGCCTAGCACCACATATCCCCACCAGCCCCCATCCCCGCCTACCACTCACCCTGCTTGCTGCGGACGAAGACGTACGGCACGTTCTTGTCCTCGCAGAGCAGCGGCAGGTGCAGGAGGATCTCCAGCGGTTCGGCGTCAGCAGTCATCACGATGAACTCGGCCAGGCCGCGGTTCAGCGCCTTGGTCGCCTCGTTGGCGCCCTTCTTCAGCTGTTTGTAGTTGGCCGCCTGTTGCACGATGTTCAGGATCTTGGCAGTCAGGGCCGCGTCAGCCAGCGGGTACGCCTTGGGGTTGACCTCCGGCTCAGCCTGTGATAGAGGGGAGGCAGTGAGATTCTGTGCAGGTGGGTGGTGGCAGGATCCGTTGTTTATTCATAGAGGGAGAGTAATACAATTGACAGAGCATAATGCAAGACACAAAACATTGTGCCTCGAATTATGCCGTACAAAGGAAGAACCACGTATGTCAATCACCGAAAACCGCGACATGCGTGGTTCTTCCTCGACCTGTGATAAGCAAAGAATCTGCACTGATTACCGAGCGGACGCGACGTCTTCCGTAAACTAGGGGACGCATGAGCCACCCGATCGTAGCCATGGTTTGCAGATATTTATTTCTTCACAACTTACTCCGTAGATGTAACTGAAAATGTGCACACGAAAACATTCATGCTGTAACAAATGTTGTATTGGAGCAGCACGAGCCGACCAACAACCCCGCCTTCCCTATGGTGATGGTTGCGGCCATGACCCGCCGGCTCTGTACCCGTCCGGACTGCGGCATGAACTGACCCACCTGGTCATGTGACCTCCTGCGGCCCGCGACCAAGGTCGCCATTCCTGTAAGACTGCACCCTGAACCTGTCCTCATTGCAATGGTAGACATCCGGGCAGCCAAAGTCTGGTGCTGTAAGCTCATTCCAGTATGGACCCATTTCCATGAACTTGACATTATTTTTTAATTATTTTATGATTTTGTTTAAAATGTATATGCACACCACCAAATTTGGCAACCTTAATAGCCAAAATGTAGTGTTACATCTTGGGTACTGAGTACTAACGGTTGATTACATAAATGATTAACATTGTGGAATGTTTTTTGGTGATATAAATGTAAAATTAACTTCAGGTTTTCTTAAAGGGAATGCTTCACCTTTGTATTAGTTTTAAACTGAGATAGCCATTATCTTGGGCCGTTAGTGAAATGTCTACTAAATTACTAAGGCCATTTTCCCCAAAACTTAACCGTTTTTAAGCAATTTAATTTACCATTTTCAAAATAATACCGGACACCACCAAGCAGCCGCTGGTGCAGCCGCTGATTGGCTGACACACTTTTTTCAGCCAATCCTACTTTGTCGGCCAATCAGCGGCGGTCTATAGCTCAATGACCGTCATCAAACCAAATATTAAAAACTTAATTTTTAGAAGTTAAGTGAAGTTTTCGAGAAAACAAATATCACTATCGTTTTCAGCAGCACTTACTTCATATTTTTTAATACAACCGGCGTATATTTGAGTTTCCAGAAAGGCGAAATTTTAACCCTCACCCGGGTAGGGCAAAATCACTACGTGTTCGGGTGGGGGATACGACTCCCCTCCCCTTAGCGTTTCGCCCCTAATTGAGCTAGAGCTTCGATTCAAAGACGAGAGCGTGTTGCTTGTGACGAGAGGAAGCCGCTGATACCCGATGTTAAGGTCTTGGGTCATTAGGTGATCTCTGAGGTCATGACAATGACCCAAAAGCCATCAAAATTGTAAATGCGTATAAATTTAATTTATCGAGCTAGAATCGTGAATGAGCACATAATGCTTAATGGGTGGCAAATTTGAAATCAGCATCACAAAATGTCCCAAAAACTGCCAAATTCCCAAAAGGTCATGTCAGGTCATCTGAGGTCAGTGATCTCGGTTGACCTGTGGAAGCGCATTACCCCAGTGGAACATATAATTATGTAAAATGGATCCCAAATTTGAAATCAGCGTCACAAAATGTCCTAGCAACCACCAGAAGCCAGAAACAGTCATCTGAGGTCATCGGAGGTCGACCTCGGTTGACCTCTGAAAAGGTCAATGAGATCACAATCTCAGTGGAAACCACAACTGCCGCCTGGAAACACCTTTGCATATGCTCCTGAACAACAAACACTCGGAAACTGCACAAGTTACAAGTATCGATACTGCGTGACGCCAGTTGCACCCGACATGACCCTGAGAAACAGGTCATAGGTCACAGGTCATGTGGGTTAGAAGTTCAAAATTTTGCAGAGTATGTCAAATTGTTCAAAAGTAGGGTACTGAAAGTTTCATCGCAATCGGTTGGAAACTATGAGTTATTCCCGAGAAGAAGAAAAAACGAGGGGAGTGACATCCACACCCCCCCCCCCCCTACCAGGGCGAGGGTTAACCCTACATGGGTAAAGTTTGAAGTTAGTATAACTTTAGGGCAGTGTCCTAGCATTGGGAAATTTGGGTGGAAAACGACACCCTATGGATACTATTTTCCCACTATTTCCCAAGTTTTCCTCTTAATTTCCCTCTTAATTTCCACTCCTTATTCTAAAATGTATTGGATAATTTGAACTCTATACTGATTTATGGATGTAATAATAGCACAAGACAGGGAAAAATTGGCATAGGCAATAACTAATTCTGGTGAGCGGGTAATTGGACATTGATCAAGCTGAATACAATGGCTTTTGGTTTAATTTTCCACTCTTTATACTTATTTTTAGCCATAATTTTCCATTCCACACCCAAGCTCCAAAGCAATCCTAGGACCCTGCATTAGGGTTTCAGAATAGACCATTTCTAGATTCAGGGTTAACTTAGGGTTAACACGCGCCCTGGAGGGCCCCTGATAATTATTCGCCCTGGAGGGGGGGATTTCGCATCCCACCCTGATCTCGAAAACCACGCAACGTAGCAACAAGCGGAAAACGGCGTTAGATAGCTCGAGACAAGCTCTATCGAAAGTATATCGGTCTTTTTGCTTTAGGTCAGGTCAATTGAGGTCACCAGAGGTCATCGAAGGCCAGATTTTCCAGTTTTAGGACTTCGTTTCGAACACCCCCAAATATCTCGGGAACTATGATAGCTAGGAACAAACGGAAAACCAATCCAAAGCTCTTGCAAAAAAATGTTATCTCACCTGGTGTCCTCAGATTTGAGCTCAGGTCAATAGTTAAGGCTCCAGAGGTCATCAAATGTCAAAAAGTTATTTTTTTCTCTCTCGCAAAACAGTTATTCGCAAATAACTTTTTACCTAATACAGATAAAGCAATACGTTTGACACCATCGTGTTTGTCTCGACAAGGCACTTCGAATCATATTCATGTTGACTAGGTTAGGTCAACTGAGAAATTTGACCTCAGGTCAAGTGGTGACCTGAGGTGTGGTGACCCAAGTAGGTCATGTTGCATATTGGGAGACGCGTCTCGACGAGATAAACACAATGGTACCGTTTTCACTTATCTATCTGCATTATGTCGATAGTGATTAACAAAACAGTGTTGGCACTAACTGTTTTTCATCTGTTCTTACTGACATTGTAGTACAAATTTAATTTCATTTCCTTACAAGTGATTTAATATATATATATATACATATATATATATATATATATATATATATATATATAGTATATATATATATATATATATATATATATATATATATATATAAAAATATAAAAATATATATATATATATATATATATATATATATATTATATATATATATATATATATATATAATATATATATATATATATATATATATATATATATATATATATATATTATATATATATATATATATATATATAATATATATATATATATATATATATATATATATATATATATATATATATATATATATATATATATATATATATATATATATATATATATATATATATATAATATATATATATATATATATATATATATATATATATTATATATATATATATATATATATATGATATATATGAGGAATTTTATTTTCCAAAGATTTTTCTTCAAAAATGAAAATCTTATTTTTCCTAAAAAGGTAATTGTACTCTCCACCTATGGATATCAACATTTTATTATCAACAACATTTGGCGGAGGAGCAAAATTTGATCCAACAAATCCTGCCCAAAATATCTTAACATTCCTGCCATGTTTTGCAGACTGGGTGGTACCTATGCCGTTTTAGAATCGTCTTGAGGAATGCTGCCTATTTTGCCTGCTGATAGCTTGAGAAATAGTGCTTTTAAAAGGGACTGTCCCACCTTCCCAAAAGTTGTCAAATGTACGCCGCTTGTGGCGCACAATATGAAGTAATTGCTTGCTTGAAACACGATTATGACATGTTTCTTGCAAACAGTGCTCAATTTAATAAAAAGTTAACTTTTAATTTTTGGGCTGATGACGTCATATTGAGCTCTAGAACTACACATAAATCCTTTACGCTGCCAAAGTATGGGCACAATATTTCAAGACAATTCTGGCGCTTTTAATACAAAACAACCAACTACCAAACCATTGAAACATAGCAAATATCTCCAAGGTTCTATGACTGCCTATAAGTGACATGACAGTCAATCGTCCATGACTGCTTTACGTGGAGACGTAGTAGGTCCTCAAACTGCTGTCGCTTTATCATAATATCTTTATCACCATGCATGGTTGGCAAAGTTGCTGTTTGCTGGTACAACATTTTATACTAGTGTATTATGATTGAGGGCTGGAGGTCTCCAGAGCTTGATCCAGTTGACTGAATCAAATTGAATATGATTAATTATATCTGATTTTGATTGTTTATTTTCCCTTTGAAAAAATACAGAAAATTTAAAAAGAGTATTAAAGAGTATGAAATGCATACCAGCAAACAGCAACTTTGCCAACCATGCCGCCATGGCAATATGATCCCAGTGTATCAGGTGCTGAGGCAGGGAGTTGATGTCAACATGACAAAGTCTTCTCCGCTGCAACTACTGGTACCACCCAGGGTAATAGACAATGTACCACCTGTGGCCACCAGTGGAAGCTGCTGAAGCCCAGGGCTGAGGGCCGTCTCCCTGGTTCGACGGAACGCCTTCAGCATGCATGCGATCAACAAGTGGAACATGCTGCCGCCCTCAGTGATCGACGCCCCAGCATTAACGCTTTCAAATCTCGACTCAACAAACATTGGGCACAACTGTTCACCATCCACGACTGACTGAGGGGATCGACTCAGGGGACTGAGGCTCTCACTAAGGAGCTCTGTATTGTTCGGATCCATGAGGCCCCGACTGGAAAAAATACACCCACCACGCTGGGACGCCTCGGCGGAGCCGTTGCGCCGAAATTTATTGGTGCTACACCGCATGCACAACACCTGTTAACACATATAAATGTGAAGTCCAGTGTGTGGAAGGCCTTGCAGCGCCGCGTCAGCCTCGGCATCAGGGTGTCGCCGTCTTTCAGTTCAAAGCATCAGGGGCGGATCCGGGGGGGGGGGGGGGGGGGGGGGGCAAGGGGCAATGCCCCCCCCAACGGTCGGACGTACAGTTGTAAACATTGCCTTTGCAGCAGTCAAAATCCAGCTATCCACATTGAAAAACCTGAAAATATTGTACCGCTTCGCGGCATGATACAAAATTCGCAATTGCTTATACAAATTTGGAAAATGGGAAAATGAATTAATTAAGTGTCTTGCAAAGGCTCTCCTTAGCGGTACCTAATTGCTAGCCCCAGGGCCCACTCCCTTCACACAATATTAACTTTCAAGCGGGCTACATGTTTAGCTAGTCTGCAGAGTTCCGAAAAAGGCGACGCGAACGCAAAGACGTGGACATCGGCCTCCCGGAAGCTGCTCCAGCGGTGCCCAACTTGCTGGACCGAAGAGCCTAATACTGGGACCAGGCCAGGAACATCTCCCCAAGCCATCTCGCCCCAGCCTCCTCCAGATCCAGTGACCATTATGCGCAGTGGAAAGTTCTTTCTGCCTCTTGCTGCGTTTAAACCGTTTGTACTATTACCAGTTGTTTGTTGCAGTTCAGTACATATGTAATGTATACAGTTATTATCATATGTACTATTGAGCGCTGACTGCCACCGGTCAACGTGATTTACTATCCGAGGAATATGTATATGAAAAAACTACCTTAATTTCAATATTTTTCATCATACAGAGATTGTGCAACCAGGAATGGGTTAACAAAATGGGTTTGGCTCCACTCACGGTCTGGTTCCAATATTAAAATTGTGTTTTCACGACCTAACATTTAAATTTTCACGCCGCTTCGCAGGCGTCACATCGATGCCATAGTCATAACAAAGCCATCGTCATTGTCTTTAGTTCGTTGTAACGGTGAATTGAATGAGTAGCATTTTAGCCTCTTATCCTCTACGTCTACAAGGCCCATATTCTGAGCTTTATCAGGCAAACCCGTAAAATTTCAACATTTTTCAATGTGTGTCATCATACCGAGATATGCAACCAGGAATACGGGTTACCTGAGGCTTGGCTCCTCTCTCACGGTCTGGTTTCAATAGGAAAAATATTTTCCACAACCTAAAATTAAAAATGTGCATGTCGCTTCACGGCATCACATCGGTGGCCATCGTCATGATGAAGCCTTCAGTTCGTTGTAACAGTGAATTGAATGAATAACATTTTAGCTTTTCATCCTCTACAAGGCCCATATTTCTGGGGTTTATCAGGCAAACCCGTAAAATTTTGTGGCGCTAAATAACATGTACCTACCTACTATACATGAAAACCAAATACAAAATGCTGCAAACACACACACATAAAAATAGGGGTACATTTTTCCAGTCATATTAGCCGACCCCCACACAAAAAAAAAATTGTGGCCACGTCCCTGCCCCCCACTCAACAACTTTTTGGAAATATGCCACTGGATTTGCCCCCCCCCCCCAAACCCATGTCCGCCTGTCTTTCATGGCAAGGTCCATCCAGTGAGCGCCGTCCCAGAGCACAGAGTACCACTCTGGCTGCTCCACCCCCTCGCACAGGACGGCAGTTGTGAACCCTTTGCTTTGGTACTGGCCGTCGCCGCTGACCCCACCCAGTACTGTTTTGTCCACGGCTGGCAGGTGCTCAGCGATGGTGGAGGCTACCTGTTTGCCAGCTCCCCCGACTTTCCGCCTTTTAGGAATTTTCTGGAAATTACTTCTATAAATGGGAACGCACTTTCCAAAAATGGAAGTTTCCGAAAATATAAAATTTAACGATAATGTCCCCAACTGAATTGTGAAGTCAGTGGGCAAGGCTCCTGCCAGGACCCAGTTGTGGGGCCTTGAAGGATGTAACCGGAATCTTGGGGGCATGTGAGCCAAACTTTTGCTAGATGAAATTACGCTGGACGTGCGCCAAGATTTTTGGCGCAATCGCCGAATTACGCTGGACATGTTGGTGAAAGCGTGTATTTTTTTCAGTTGGGCATGAGGCCAAGTGGCCTTTCTAAATTCTGCACTTTATAAGTATAAGTAAGTATAAGTCATTGGCACAATGTGTCAAACATACCAATCAATTGTGGTTGACGTTAGTTGTGAAGGTTGTTTGTCATTTCCGTACCCATTTTTGAAACAAGCGTTACTTTACAGAGCATACCCATTTTTGGAAGTATCGTACCCATTTTTGGGTAGTGCTCCAAAAATGGGTCCAAAATTACCATAGCTCACCCATTGTTTAAGTCTGATTGGGTTGGCCTAAGAGTCGCTTGTAGCCAGAATCTGGCGGTCATAAAGCTTCCCTATGACTCCAGACCAACAACGGTGATAGTAACCCTGTGCCCGGCCGCGACAGTGACGCCAGCCACATCGTTACCATGAACTTCAGCAACAAAGCATGTCGATGTGAATTACAAAGGTAATAGGAAAATTATCAGAGGTTGTGAGACAGGTATGTTGTATCAACATAATTATAACATTAATATTACACACTGAATGGGAATTAGAATGGAATTCAATTGGCAGCCCGAGCGCAACCAAAAAGACTATCTCTTCAAATAGGTACTAACCATGTTCCAATGCTTGATATACAGAGGAAAGTGATGTAAAAAAAAATCAGGTACTTCTTGATGATGAAGATGAAAGCCTCTCCGCGACAAATGCCGCTTCACCGAGGAAAATGAAAACGTTTTAACGGAGCCCAACCACGCAGCACGTGCACGTTGCGAAAACAGACCATGTGGGATTCAAGACCCAAACTACTAGACACATCCGGTCAAAGAATCGATTAGCCGTGACGTCACGGGCACAAAGCAATGGCACGGTGTATTTCAACACCTTTGATGTATGAAAAAGCAATAAATCAATTGATAGATAGCCATAACCATAAGAATAATAAGTAGATAATACATAGATAATAATAAATAGTATGAGTCATTTGTGATGCAGGTAAAATGTCAGCTAAATAAAAGAACGTAAGGTATCAAGAAAGCGGGAAAACATAATGCAGTTAGCAATCTGAACCGACCTCTAATTGGTCGAACCGCACCGTGAAAATGAACATATACGAAAATGGCTCACTTTTCTAGCTTTAATTACACTCTCTCATTGGTGTAAAATACAAACGTTAGAGACGTCATAGAAACTTAGGACAGTATGACAACTCGTGATTCAGAAACGCAGCCAAGGTCTTGGCAATTCAAGGCATTGGAATAGGGAACCCATATTCCATCAGCTATGGTCTTCTCATACGATGACGTATATCTCAATATTAGTTTGTGTCAAAGTCACAGGGGAGCAGTCGCGCTCATGGCAATAGAACGAGTAGAACCGTAAGGAATGTAATGCCCAAATGAATTAGACAAGATATAATTACGAGCGAGCGCGAAGCGCTCGCTCGTCTTTCCGTGGCATATGATACAAATCTGAATATGAGCGGCCCGGCCCGGCCCGACCCGTGGAGACGCTTTTGAGAAGCTCATATCTCTGCAACCACACGTCCGATTGACAAGCTGACTTCTTTGCTGAGCAGCCCCATCCAACCTATCCTGTTTGAGGTCGGTGCCGACTCATGTGGGTGACTAACACTGCGTGTGGCGCGTGCCGCGTGAGGGGTGTTGAAAAGTGTTTTCTCGCAAAAACTCTGCAACGGCTGAGCCGATTGTGTGCAAATGTGAGCCCTGTTTCAAATCAGCTGCTGTGCTGTTGTCAGCCGAGAATAGAGAGCCTGAATCGCTGTAAGATCGATGACGTACTACTACGTCATACCAGGTGACGTCATACTCCTGTTGACAAGTGCCAGCTCTGCTGCTGCGAGGCAAGGCTGCGAGGAAGCAGGTGCAGGACGCACGTTTTGTCAGCAGGCACGGAAATTGGCGCATGCGGTAGGGGCGCAGTTGAAGGCGGGCTTGTAAACAAAGCGAAGAGCGCTTGTTACGGGTTGAAAGCAGCGAACTCTGTCGTATCTTTCACAATCATTTGTCTGCCTTTGCTGTATTATTATCTTTTTGATTTCCACGCACATGCATTAGAATATGTCCTTTCTGCGCCACATCTGTACGGCTGCCATTTTGCTGGCAGCTGATTTGGAACCAATCTGTCAGCCCAGCGCCAAGGCTGTATAAACCAAGAAAACTATAACTAGGTATAAACCTGGGGGGGGGGGGGGGGGGTCCAAAGTCCATATGGCAGCACGGCGTACATTTTCCTACTAGGCCATAGGGTTCCATGTTAAAAAGCCATTTTACGGGCCCACGGCTTTTTTTACCTGCAACCGATACGACAATAAAAAGTAGCTAGAAATGAAGCGTGAACATTTTTCTTTCGATTTCCGGGTTCAAAAGTGTACGCCGTGAGGTTCGTTTTCGAGCTATTAAGCATCTCGTGAACCCATGCAGATCGAGCGTTGGCCAGCGCGGGTTCGAATCCCGCTGCAGACAACAATTTTTCAATTTGACAGAATGAGGAAAAGACGTGAATAGTCACTGACTGTGGCCTTTTTGAAATATTATATTATTGCTAATTATCTCATGATATCAACTAAATAATAATGTATTATATATTCATTAATGCATTTATTATTTAGGTATTATCATGTGAGAAAACCATTAGTAATGCAATCATATTAAATATAGGTATAATACGTGATTAGGAATATCATTTTTTAGGGAACATACTGTGGCAAAATATCCGATCTAGACATCAGTATTCTTGATTTGCACTATATATATTATATATATATATATATATATATATATATATATATATATATATATATATATATATATATATATAGATAGATAGATAGATAGATAGATAGATAGATAGATAGATGGATAGATAGATAGATAGATAGATAGATAGATAGATAGATAGATAGATAGATAGATAGATAGATAGATAGATAGATAGATAGATAGATAGATAGATAGATAGATAGATAGATAGATAGATAGATAGATAGATAGATAGATAGATAGATAGATAGATAGATAGATAGATAGATAGATAGATAGATAGATAGATAGATAGATAGATAGATAGATAGATAGATAGATAGATAGATAGATAGATAGATAGATAGATAGATAGATAGATAGATAGATAGATAGATAGATAGATAGATA
>JAXIVJ010012616.1:0-39800 GCA_036785665.1 Chirona hameri
AAAGAGGAAAACTATAGACCAGTTAGTCTGACCTCATTAGTCTGCAAGGTGCTTGAATCAATCATCAAAGATAAGATTGTTGAATTCTTGGAGCAAAATGAACTCATCAAGGATACACAGCATGGCTTTAGGAAGGGCCGTTCTTGTTTAACTAATCTTCTGGAGTTTTTGGATGTTGCAACAGATAGCGTTGATCAGGGTAAACAGCTAGATGTAGCTTTTCTTGATTTCAGTAAAGCATTTGACAAAGTCCCCCATACAAGACTGGGGTTGCAACTTAAAATTCATGGGATCAGGGGCAAGATTCTGGATTGGATAGAAACGTGGCTTTCAGGACGCCAGCAAAGGGTTATATTGAATGGGTGCCAATCACAATGGAAGGAGGTTCTCAGTGGGGTTCCACAGGGCTCAGTCCTGGGCCCATTGCTTTTTATAATATTTGTGAATGCAATTGAGAACAGTATAGACAGCAAAGTCTTGAAATTTGCAGACGATCTAAAAGTTGTCAGGATTATTAGAGGAAAACATGATCAGGATGTTTTTCAATCAGATCTGGACAAGCTAGTTGAGTGGTCTGAAGCATGGCAGATGAAATTCAATTTGAGTAAATGTAAGATTATGCACGCTGGACGGGTTAGCAGTAAACATAGGTATGAAATGGGTGGGCAGAAAATGGAGCAGATTGAAAAGGAAAGAGATTTAGGTGTCGTGGTAAACAATAGACTATCAGCGTCAGACCAGGTTGTAGAAGCTAGGAAAAAGGCACTTAGAATGCTAGGGGCCATTAACAGAAATGTTTCCTACAAGAGTGAAAAGGTAATAACAAAACTGTATTGTGCATACGTTAGACCACATTTGGAGTATTGTGTACAAGCCTGGTCTCCAACATATGAGAAAGATTGCTGGTTGTTAGAAAGAGTTAAAAAAGGGCAACAAAAATGATTAATTGTCTTGGTAGTTTACCTTATGAAGATAGATTAAGGAAATTGGGTATGTTTTCACTTAGATATAGAAGGCTAAGAGGAGATCTAATTGAAGTCTTCAAATTTGTAAATAGTCAGCATTCTGGATATTTAAAGGGTATGTTTGAGTTCAATAGGGAAAATCGAGGTAGAGGTCATCAGCATAAACTCATTATGAAACAAAGTAGGACTAGGCTACGACAGTCATTTTTCAGTAGAAGGGTTGTAGGACATTGGAATATGCTACCAGGGGATGTCGCTGATGCAGTGACACTTGCTTCCTTCAAAATTAGATTAGATAAATACTTTACAGAGAAGGGATTAGTTCATAAATACTCGTGGGATTAGCCTTCTTTTATGCAGGTAGAGTAAGGTGATTTGAAGGGGCGAGACTGGTGGAGGGGGGGGGGGGTGGAAGGGGGGGGGGGTGAGGTGGGGTGCAACCTCGGATGGGCCCAAGAGGCTCTTTGTTGCACTTTTCTTTTTATGTCTTTACACACACACACACACACACACACACACACACACACACACACACACACACACACACACACACACACACACACACACACACACACACACACACACACACACACACACACACACACACACACACACACACACACACACACACACACACACACACACACACACACACACACACACACACACACACACACACACACACACACACACACACACACACACACACACACACACACACACACACACACACACACACACACACACACACACACACACACACACACACACACACACACACACACACACACACACACACACACACACACACACACACACACACACACACACACACACACACACACACACACACACACACACACACACACACACACACACACACACACACACACACACACACACACACACACACACACACACACACACACACACACACACACACACACACACACACACACACACACACACACACACACACACACACACACACACACACACACACACACACACACACACACACACACACACACACACACACACACACACACACACACACACACACACACACACACACACACACACACACACACACACACACACACACACACACACACACACACACACACACACACACACACACACACACACACACACACACACACACACACACACACACACACACACACACACACACACACACACACACACACACACACACACACACACACACACACACACACACACACACACACACACACACACACACACACACACACACACACACACACACACACACACACACACACACACACACACACACACGCACACACACACACACACACACACACACACACACACACACACACACAGCACGCACGCGCAGACGCGCAGACGCGCAGACGCCCAGACGCGCAGACGCGCAGACGCGCAGACGCGCAGACGCGCAGACGCGCAGACGCGCAGACGCGCAGACGCGCAGACGCGCAGACACGCAGACGCACACCTACACACCTACACACCTACACACCTACACACCTACACACCTACACACCAACACACCTACACACCTACACACCTACACACCTACACACCTACACACCTACACACCTACACACCTACACACCTACACACCTACACACGTGTGTCAAGTTTTTGCGCTACGTCCGAGTGATGTCGCCACATTCTTCCTGTGTTTGCTGACGTTCATGAATTATTTGAAACCATTCAAGCTATGCCTATTACGCATACAATATTGTTCTCGATAGCGATGTGGGAGCAATTAATGGAAAACTCTAAGGGGGACGGGCAACACAATGGACGCCTAACCTCGACGTGATTTGTGTCAATCTCATGCAATCTTACAATATCTGCACGCAACTGGTTTCGGAACATCTCTAAAATCTTCTTGCCACGCACTTCCACAACTCTTGCCTTGAAAATATGTGGCACTCATGGTTGCATAAGTGTTTGACTTCAGAAGTAGAAGGGTTTGTGGTGCGATGCCTTCGGGAAACAGTTTATAAAAATACTTTAAAGTCGATAAGATGCACATAATGCAGATGCACATTGTTTTAAAACGCAGTCTCAGATATGTATATTTCTAAGAACGTGATTACAATCAAAGAGCTGTGTTGAACGGCCTTATTACCTACTTTAATTTCCTCAAAACTTACTTTACGCCAGTTTTGTCCGCGTAGATAAATTATTTCGCCCGAGTAGCATAGGCTACCGTATGAAATATTATCTTGGAAGTTGGAACCTTCCCGGCAGCTGCTAGTTCTCACCATTTCGATCTTTGGATGCGACGATGGCCAGATGTGTCGTATAACTGATGTGGGATCTTCTTATTTCATCTCATGTCTTCTGCTCAAACTTGAAAACACCAGCTAGTTCACATGATGGATTTTCTAGTCGCAAAATCAAATGCTATCGAAGGAGCCCAGCGGACGACTGCCCTCGCGCGGAGCACTCTCAGAGAAATGTGGGGTGTCTCAGAGTAATCTTATCGTCATCAGTCACGCCCCGCTGCGCCGGTGGCGCCTCTAGTGGCGTGGCGACAAACTCGACTGTCGCATATTTGTTTTGCTTCGCTACGGAATTATGCCACGCTACAATGTTTTTTGTTAAGGCAAAACTACGAATCCGCATTACGTATCGTTTTATAGGCGGGGGAGGGGGACGCGTCCCCCCCCCCCAGCTCAAAAATCAGGGGGGGGGGGACGTCCGCCCCCAAGAAAGCAGACTCACTTGATATTTTTTGCTGAATTCGTTCCAAAGGATATGAAACTTAATTTATTTTTGCTCAGATTACATGTAATTTTTAACCATATATCTTTGAGTTCTTTATTTGTACTTACAGATGTAAGTACTTAATTATTTTGTAGAAAATTAAATTGTGATATGGCAGCTAAAAGCTGGAACACAAGATTGGCTTCTGCTATGATTGAATGTCAAGTTCATCCATTCATTCACCATTCATTCCAAGGCCTTAGATACAATTCAGCCAAGGCAGCGAATAGTGTGACGTCATGGGTACATCCATGGGCGTCGCCGTTGGGGGGGGGGGGCACCGTCCCCCCGCCTGTCGTCAGGTTGGGGGGATTATCCCCCCCCAGTTTTGGAGACAAAAATCCATACTGTGTTCGTAAATATTGCAGGTTTCAATATCATAAAAGCATTTGGAAAAAGTATCAGTGCAATGGAAGAATGGAAGGGATCAGGATGATATTTTTACTTTTCTTGAAGGAAGTTGACAGGAATTGAAATGGAATTTCAGTAGCAGAAAATGGTCATATTATGGCGTGAATGTGCCATATTTGTTGTTGAGGCACCTTTGTGCTTGCTGTAAGGAAACACCGGCGGATAGTTTTACTACATGAACGTTTTGTGTGTGCAAGTTTGCAGTCGCTTCGACAGAATAGCTGCAAACAAAAATGCTTCTGAAAACCATGGCTACGGTCGGGCCGCTCATACGCAGATTTCCCCCCTAGTTAACGGAAGACCTCGCTCCGCTCGGTAATCAAAGATTCAAACTGGTTCTCACTCCTCAAACTGGCCGGGTCTTGACGTAGGAAATGTATCCATTCAAAAGCTTCGGACCAAATTTATCAAATTAAATATGCTAACCATTTCGTTCAAGTTCTGCCAAAATGCGTTCAAAGTTTACAAACCGAGGCAGTTTTTGAATATCTACTTCATCCATTACTCCAAGTACATGAGCTACTTCATCCGCATCCGTTTCGGCCAGCCGTCCACACACGACTACCCCGCACAACGAGCCGGCGGCAGTCACCGGTTCCGGGACGATCCGTCCTCCTGTACAGTTACGGGCACCCCCGGTCGGCCAGCATGACAAACTGTGAGATGCGCTGAGCTTATGAAGAAGATTGAAAAAACACGCCAGTGACTTTGCATCGCACCACCGACCTCCTAAATATCTATCAAACCCCTGACCCTGACCCCCAAGACCACTGAGCTAGTGTCTCCCGAAAGCAAAAAGCCAGTCCAGTGGCAGCCGGAAGGGGCATATAAGTTCTGATATTCACGGCATATTAAGAATAATTATAATTGCAGTATATTGTGATCATGGATCGACGCAAAATTTCCCTACGATAGTGCGACCCTATACATTCCCACTAACATGACAATTTCGCGGTTTTTACTGCAAGGTGCGCGTAGTTATTAAGCAATCGGATGACATCCGAACGGACAGACGGACAGGTGTTGCCAATTCTTATAATTAGTATGAAATAGCCTTCTATGTAACACGAATAACTAGAATATGTATCCAAACAGCGATGAGCGAATCGCCTGGCAGGTCCTATTGAATATAGAGTCGTTTGAACAATATACCATGAAGATTTCCGAAGAAGTTGTTGTTTTTCATCTATCACCTGTTATAATAGTAAAAAAAAACGAAATATCATGACCTTTTCCTCGAAAATATGCTAAATCCAATGTTATCAAAACGTTATGATCACATAATATTTTGGCCACAGGCCTTTATCAAACAGTAAAACAGTAAAAACAGTTAAATTATCACAAGTATGTTCCTCGCACAATCGCTAAGCTCTATAAGTATCACCTATTATATTTTTTTTAACGCTGGTAGTTAGAACTAAAAAATGCGTTCCTAAGTAAAAATTATAAGGTAAACACTGATTTTCCTTCACATTGTCGCGAACCGTACTGATGGTTCATTCGGCACTTCGTCCCCCCGCACTCAAAAATCCGTGGCGACGCCCCTGTCTACGTGCTTAACCCGCGCCGTGCCGGGGGGGGGGGGGGGGGCGTTTAGACGCCTCCTGCCTAAGGTTTTTCGAGGATAGCGGAAAAACGGCGGTGCGCAACGCGGCCATTTTTGGCACAGGTGTTCGAGCATAAATTACTCACATTGTGTGAAACTCTTGACTCAAGTCATCTCAGGTCAGGTCACCAGGCCAGGTCACATGACCCCACCTCCAAAAACGTTTGCGGTCGTACCACAGCCACGGTGTTTGGCCGATGGGTTTCAAACTTACAGAATTTAATAAGGTCGTGGCTTCCTATAATTCGCTCATCTCGGGTTTTTATATTGGTCACCAAAAGACGGGTCAATGTCGTGACCTCCCCATTATAAGTCGATGGGGAAATATTCGAATGCTTCCGATTCCGAGGATACGCTGACGCATGTCAGTCCAATTCCTTCTGCAT
Organism: Chirona hameri; assembly: GCA_036785665.1. NCBI lineage: Eukaryota > Metazoa > Arthropoda > Thecostraca > Balanomorpha > Balanidae > Chirona > Chirona hameri. Next base: position 6,159 of record JAXIVJ010012616.1, read on the forward strand.
CATGATATCATAGACCATTTTTAATGATCCATGTATAATTTGTGTTCAGTGATCCCTAAAGACTCAGCCGAGGTCATCCGAGGTCACCAACACTTTTTTAAATAACTATCGATGGAATGAAGATAAAGAAGTGAAACCGGTACCGATGTGTTTTTCTCGCCAAACCACGTCTCGCAATACACAACGTGACCTTCTTGGGTTACCACTTGGCCTTGACCAGATGTCGAATTTATTAATTAATATTATTCGAAACGCCGTGACGAGACAAACACGATGCCATCAACATTATGGCCTTATCTTTATTAGGTAAAAAGTTAATTGCGAAAACAGTTTTGCCCCAAAATAGCCTTTTTGACATTTGATGAGCTCAGCTATGGAGCCTAAACTATTGACTTGAGGCCATTCTTATAAAAAAAATCGAGCCGTGGCTCTATTAAAAATATGACCTCAGGACCCGGTGCGGGAGATATTTAGCGTCGAAACAGCGCCTCGGAAATGCAGCAGCAAAGCCAAATCATATGCAGGTATATTACACCCTGTCCAAACATAACAAATTTCCAGTCCTGAGGCCATTCTTTAACAAAAAAAATCGAGCCAGCGGCTCGATTGTTTTTCAAAGAATGGCATCTGAGCTAAAATTTGAAAACACCAAGTGGGATTGCATTTTTCAAGAGCTTTCGAAAAACCCTTTTTCGGTTTGTTCCTTGCTATCATAGTTCCCGATAAATTTTGGGATTTCTGGGGCGAAGTTCTAAAACTGGAAAATCTGACTTTTGATGACCTCTGGTGACCTTAACCCGCGACTTACTGGGGGGGGGGGGGTATTTTTTGCCCCCCCCCCCCCCCTCCCGTTATTTTGCAATAACTCCTAAACGAAAACAATTTTCGTCACCAAACTTGCATTACCTTCTCTCACATCAATTCTACAAATGTTGGCAAAAGGAAAAATATGAGGTTATGATAGGTCAACCGGGAATTACGTCAGGGTGACGTCATGTTCTTCGGTTTTGGTTGCAAAATAATTATTTGCGGAACACGCTGTCTATGGTATGATGTTTGGGATAAACTAACTTATCTTAAACCAAAATACGGACAATAGACGGGGCTATCAAACTGCAATCTCGGATTTGTGATTTTTTATAATTAAAAATTTTGAGAAATCCAAATACATTTTTTTTTTAATTTCACAAAAAAAATCAGAAATATAAAAAACGGATTATAAGTGATCGACACGTGTTCGGTGAATATGTGTATCACATTTGAAGTCGATATCTTCAAAAATGACTCACTTATGACCTTTAAATGACAAAAATCGACCACCTCTCACAGCATTACTATGCATAAAAAACGCATTTCCGTTTTTGCTTTTCACTTCCATTTATATGGAACCAACAATGTTCTAAAGTCATTTTTCGCGTTCTAGACGGAAAAAAAAACATAAACATGTGTTACAACGCCTAATGACCGTAATCTGCAGTTTGACCTCGTGACCTCGGATGACCTTGACCTGGCCCAAGGTCATTAACAGCTTAGAAAGGTACTTAGAAGTGTCAGACACACGAATCATACCGATTTATCGACAGCTTATGCGTTTAATATCGCAATTTTGCGCGACAATTCCACCCATCGAGACCTTTTGACACGGTCAAACATTTTGTACTTGACCTGACCTGTGACATCATCGGTAACCCTGAGGTCAGCAAAATTATGTTTCCCTCGATAAATTTCCCAGGGCTATCAAATACTGTTTGAATTCATACATTCGGTCCAGTAGTTCCGGAGATCCGAGGGGGCGGGGGGCAAAAAATAGCTCCCCAGTAAGTCGAGTTATGAAATATACCCCAGTAACTCGCGGGTTAAGCACAGAATGACCATTACTGCTGTTATCCCTGATGCCATTTGCATCGTAGTACGATATATTCGAAGCCATACGTTTAATAGGAAAAATTGCGTATTTCAACAACGTACCAAATACAACGATACGTAATGCGGATTCGTAGTTTTGCCTAAAAAAAACATTGTAGCGTGGCATAATAGGGTTGGGAACTCAATTTTGGGAGTCGATGCTAAAATGTTACCCATATTTTAACACAATTTATGGTACTGAAAACTGACCTCAGAAATGAATACTTCAAAAGGAAAAATGAAAAAGGAATCGCGATTTTATTTTACAACATTCTTGAAAAAAGACACTCTTGATAGTGTGACGTCACATTTCACCTTTATCTGTCGACAACTACGGCGCACCCGGCGCACCAGGCAAAACGTAAATAATACGTGTAATACATAGGCAAGACCGAGGCGAGGTAGGCAGATATATCAAAATGGATACAAATCAGTCCTATTATGCTGATTTAAAGAAAAGGGTACAGGGAAAGGTGTACAAATCCTGCTTTGTGCCAGCCTGTCAAAGCAGCACCATGAAAACTCGCAAAAAGACCTTCGTCTCTGTCCCAACTGACCTAGGTCTGAGAAGACAGTGGGCTGCAATGGCAAGAAGAGTGGATGCAAAGACTTTGAAATCATCTAGTCAGTGGTATTGCTGCGAGGATCATTTTGAGGTGAGATATTTTGTGTTAGATTTGAGGGCTGGGTGATAACATGTTTTGAGGCACTAAACTTGTATTTGTAGATGTAGGTCTTGTAGAGGCTGCTTGAGAGATTATGTGAAGCCATATCTTCATGAGCGCATGATCTGATGCTAGTCACAATTTGTAACTGTGTGTCTGTGCCTGTTCTCTCCATCCTTGCTTATGTCAACTCATGCTGATGAGCGGCCCAGTATTTGTCCAATTTGTTCAACTGGTTGGTACCCTTTTCCGAAATCAAGCTCACAACTAGGAATCACTTCAAAGTTTGTTTGAACCTACCTGGAGGCTACACAATTTTCTGGTAACTAGAAGATAGCAATGTCAGTCAGACTCAGGCATATATGCACAAACAAAGTTATGTATAGCATACATGTGAAGTATATAAAAGTGCTGCTCTGACCATGGCTCTTGACTACTACTTTCGGCTTCTGACCGTGCAAACTCTCCTTTTTCACAATATTTTATAAACCCAATATCTAATTTAGTTTTCACTTTTTAGGTTTTCATTTATACTATTGTTTTTGTTTTCTGCCTTGCTAGTCACTGACTAGCAAGGCAGAAAAGGTGTCACTTTCTTGCATTGATTGTATCAAACCTCTACCATGCAAGTGCTGCATATCCTGCAGATATTCACACATACTCAGTGTCTGCTGCCCGCATGCCTGAACATATCCACAGGGAATGCACACTTTTCAGCATTCTCTTGCTCTGAGCATGCTGAGAACACCTTCGATTTTGGCTTAAACTTGCAATGTCAGGTGTCAGCCAATCACAGGTTGAACTCAAGTCATGTTAGAGCTTTTTAGCACCCTACTCAATAGTTTTGCTTCTCCATATATGCTGTAATTATGTGTTGAATGCCTAACATTGGCTTTATCTTAGGCTACAGTAGTTATTTGTGAAACGAATACATTGGTTCTGATTGTAACATGTGTCCTTTGTCCGTTTCAGCCAGAGAATGACTTTAACAACTACAGACACTATATGTTGATGGGACCATCCATCAAACTGACTGCCAAGAAAGGTGTGCTTCCACACAAGTTTGAATGCCAAAAAGACAGGCCACATCTCAAGCCACGTCCCTCATCCATGAGGAGGCTACAGAGGGCTACCATCCATGGCCTCACACAGACACACACAGATGACAAGGTAAGAGTATATTGATGCCTAACAATGCCAAGTCACAGCTTGAAATTACGAATGAGTGACTTTTGGTGCAAGGAATCACATGATAACTGGATTCTTGCCAGCGATAAGTCATTGATGAGTAATAATGTTCTATTTTTTGTTTAATGTTAAACATGTGTTGCTGAAATGTTCATGAACCGACCCGCCATAATTTGTCTGTGATATTGCAAGATGCTCTTGTTGTAGCGTCCTACTTGATGGGCACATAATTGGATAGGCATGTATTAATTATTTGCATCTTTTTCACAGATGGAAGATGTGTCTATCGTGGCTGGTCGTGCTGGCGTCGCCGCTGGTGGCGTGGCTGATCGTGCTGCTGACGCCGCTGGTAGCGTGGCTGGTCGTGCTGGCGTCGCTGCTGGTCGCGCTGCCGGAGCCACGGGCGCTGTGGCTGGTCGTGGTGGCACCGCCGCTGGTGGCGTGGCTGGTGGCGCTGCCGGAGCCACGGGCGCTGTGACTGGTCGTGATGGCACCGCCGCTGGTCGCGCTGCCGGAGCCACGGGCGCTGTGGCTGGTCGTGATGGCACCGCCGCTGGTGGCGTGGCTGGTCGCGCTGCCGGAGCCACGGGCGCTGTGGCTGGTCGTGCTGGCACCGTCGCTGGCGGCGTGGCTGGTGGCGCTGCCGGAGCCACGGGCGCTGTGGCGGGTCGTGATGGCACCTCCGCTGGTGGCGTGGCTGGTGGCGCTGCTGGAGCCACGGGCGCTGTGGCTGGTAGTGATGGAACCGCAGCTGGCGTGTATGTCAATGCCGTCTCCGACTACGAGCCATCTGACAACTCCAGCTCTGAGGATAGTGGTGAGGACCATAACGGCGTGCCATACAGTGAGGAAAATGAGATGACCTCCGACGACAGCTCGAAGGGTGAGGTCGGGCTGGATGACATCTCCCTTAGGAGAATAAGGCTGCTGTGCCTCAAAGATCCCAAGCGGTATATCGGCGTTCCACCTGATGCCATGTTCATCATCCGCGTTATTGCCAGAACAAAAATTGCCCCATCATGGAGCCCAACATCGCGCCTCGAGCCGCTGGACGTGTGCCTGCTGGTATTAATGAAAATCAAGCTGCATCGATCATTCGCATTTATAGCGGATGACGTTGGCATTTCCAGGTCATATGCCGGCCGTTTGTTCGCGCGCTATGTTGAGGTCCTCGCTTCGGCACTCTCACAGTTTATCGCGTGGCTGTCGGATGAGATGACCCTCCAGAAGCAGCTGCCGCTCGCCTTCAAGGCACGGTTCCGCTCTGTGGTGGCCATTGTTGATTGTTTAGAAATTAAAATAGAAAAACCTAGTGCCGCACTGAAGCAAGCAAGATCTTGGTCCCAGTATAAGGGGGGTAACACGCTGAAATATTTGGTATCTATCACGCCTAACGGAATGGTTAATTTTGTATCCCTTGGCTTTGGGGGGCGTGTTAGTGACATGCATGTCATCCGTCGGTGCGGTTTTCTAAACCATTTAAAGCCGGGCGCCTCTGTCATGGCCGATCGAGGCTTCAAAGGTATAGAAAGCCTGCTGAGTGAGACCGGCTGCACCCTGATACGACCTAAAAGCGTCCAGGCGGGCGTTGTTCACGAGGCTAGCGAAGTTAAATTTAGCAAGCAGGTCGCCAGTCTGCGCATTCACGTGGAGCGCGCCATCCGCCGAGTGCGTGAGTTCGAGATGCTACGCCCACATGCGTGCATCAACAGTCGGCTGGTTCCGCTCACGGACGCCTGCATGACCATTGCCTGTGGTCTTGTCAACCTGCAGTCACGGCTGACCAAGATGTGAGGTTTTAAGGTATACCCAGGTGGCGCTGCGCCTGCGAGATACCGATTTCTACATTTGGCTCAGTTCGACGTGTGCATTGCGTTCGTACATTGTTGACGTGAACGTGTGTACATGACTGTCATTCCCACTCAGATGCCCGAGGAAATACACTGTTTATTTTGTTGTTATCGTTTTGTAAAGGAAGAAGACAAAATCGTTCCAATGCTGTATTGTGTTTACACAAGAAAGAAATAAATGGTAAGAAACGAATGCTACTATAGTCAAATATTTCAACTGGACAGTTGGGCGAAACAGCGACCAAACATTATGCACGGTTAATAGACAAACAGGACACATAAATCAAAAATTGTCTCTAGCATTCATGAAGCGCTGGTGGAATGGAACCATGACTCTGCTATTAATCGAACGGACAAAACGCACTATACAAACACAAAGTTACACAGCTTTGCATTGACCACGTTTCTAGTACCTAACCACAGCGTGAAACAACATCACTGTCCTCAGCCCACCCTCTCCTCGCCGGAGCACGCCTGCCCACTACACCAGCATTGGCAGGATGGCGCGGTGCCAGAAGGCCTCTGCCTGTGCCATGATTGGCTCGACGAAAGTCAGGTCCAGATCATCTTTTATCACTGTGACTGTCTGGTTAGTCTCACAGTTCGGGTCCGCCACACACAGAATGCCTGTCTGTGCTCCGGTGGCCAGCATCTGCAGCTGCATCTGTGCCCGCACCTTCGCCGACATAGCCCCATTGGCATCCATGTACTTGGTGACAGTTTTGATTGCCGAAGGGCACTTCACCTCCACGGTGCACCGTTTCCCATCCAGCTGGCACAAGCCGTCGGGGCTGGCTGCGAAGGCGGGCCGCTCTGTGAGGAGGTGAAGCCCGGTGGCGGCGATGTCCACCCCGAGCGCGGCCTGCACTTCGCTGATAACCAGCGGCTCCAGCTGGACACCGCGTTTGGTGGCTGCTGTACCCTTAAACTTCGTGCATCCCAGGATGGTCTCCGTCAGTGAGCCAGCGACCGTTTTGCAGCGACTGACTTCGTATAGCTTGGACGCCGTCACACGCCCGAACCGCAGGTGATGCCATAAACGCGACTCATTTTGACTCATGGTTGCTGAACAGACAGCCGATACCAGTGCGGGGTCGAGTTTGCCCCTGAGAAATGCCCTCGTTATCGCTAGGTTGTCACTGGGGCAACCTTTGCAGAGCACGTCCATGGTTGCATCCAGCGGATCCACAGTAACCAGACTCCAACCACTTACCATCTCAAAAAACACCCCGGTAGGCTTATGGCCACCATCAATCATTTCCTTCTTGACGAGGTCCAGGAAATCATCAGGCTCGTTGGATACGGCCATCCGACGTTTCCGGCCGCCCATGTCTCTTGCCTTCATTGGACTCATGTTGCCGATGTTGGCCAAGCGGGGCTTGGTCCAGTAGCACTGGACTTCAGTCACAGCTTTCTCGGAGCTGCGCCTGTGCAGCCAGAACAGGAATGCTGTAACGTGTTTGCATCCACCGTGACGCGCCTGGCAGCCGTGACAGCTGGCCTCTTCTATTCCACCAGCCACGGTGTTGATGGAGACGGTGACGCCATACGGGGTGGTGTTGACACGGTGCTCCGGCGTCACTTTGCCCTTGACGATGATCATGCCCGGCTGAGAGTGAACCTGCACGTAGCCGATGGCTTCGTCTCCATACTCCTCACGCGCGGATCTGAGAAAGAAGAAGCCTTTCAACATTGTGCGAAGTCATTGTGTCACATACAATGGAAGACAGAGCATCAGATACGAGCATGAACAAATGCTTTAGAATCACTGACCAAACCTAAGCACTGTTCTTCAAACCTTAACAATGATATGAGTGAAAACAAGAGGTGCAGAAAATCTGAAATATTTTGTAACAACCTCAATCACGGCCACAGTATGAGCTAGCAGGTCACAGCGTTAGTCACAGCGCTACAATGCTAACCCTATGGCGCTGGCCTAGCCGGTCACAGCTTCAGAGTCACTGCTGTTACCAGGTGTGGTCACAGGCCAGCACAGCATAATTTGTTTATACACCCCTATTGAAATCACAGCCTGTGGTTATTAGCATTCTTTTTGAAGGTGTTGAAGAAACAATTCATTTCTTAAGGAATATGGCTTAGTAAGAAAAGGAAATTGATTACTGAACAGTACTGCTGGGAAAGAAAGCATGCTATCAACATGCATGAACACAATTTGAATAAACAATCTCACCAGCTACCAGGGCTATATAGAGAAAGGCCTCTCTGTGAGCCATTCATGTGACATGGCAGTGCAATAATTGAACCTTGGTCCCCCTGACCCATCTGAACCTGGGCTGCAGTTTAATATACTAGACACTCAGCCACCATAGCTTTGTACAATTTGTATCAGACCAAAGATAAATGCTAAAGTGCTTATACACCATGATTGTATATTAACTTTCTTGCTAAGTTTAGTAAGGTCAAGCTCACAGGCACAATCAGCAAATTTGAAGATAACGGACCAGGTGACCAAATCACTGACTTCACCTATACAAACCAAGATAACAATGCCTGATGTAGGTAACCTAACAACACAAAGTGTGAAGACAACCATGAGTGAACAATCATTTTAAAAGTTGGTGTGGCCATGGGCTCTGCTACAGGGGGAAGGGGGGATGTGTCTCCCTCAACTTTGGGATTTGTAACATTACGCCTATCAGTGTTGCATGGAAAGAATTGACTTCAGAAGGCCTCCGTCACCCCCAACTTTCGGAGTGTGGTGGAGCCCTTGGGCAGTGTTGGAATTTTCATTTCAGGTCCTCGTCCGGGAGAACACAATTTTTGGAGGTGGAGAACAGAGAACTTTGCAAATACTTCACTATAGACACAGTGGAGTATTTGCAAAGTCAAATTTAGTTAAATATGTGCAATTGTCATTGGAATTGCAGGCAACAATGCATGGACAAAATCAAGAAGAACAAAATCTTCTGGACCCCAAAAGACCAAAAAACATCTGATTTTCCAACACTGCCGGGCATTGGGTGTGGACCAAAGGATGTTCTAGTGCTATTTCTGTTATTTTATCATAGTCTGACTAGATGTTCCAATACATTTACATTACCAAAAATGTAATGTTGATGTGGCGATGCCACACCAACTTGGAAGTTGGTGTAGCATTCCCCACACCTGCCATACTTTATCCACCCATGAATACAATTTGATCGCTGATCCATTTTGGAGCATAATGAACCACAGTAGTATCACCCTAGGTTGCAACCATAATAAATAACAAACTTACCTTTCAAGTTTCTTGTTTTTCAGTTCAGCAGACACATGCTTTTCTGAATTTTGTATGTAAGCTACTATCAATGTCACTGTCACATTAGGTAGATTTTGAGGTGTGGCTTTGACAAAGCCTGGCTCTAAACCACGGGGCATAATTAAAACTTGAAATGCTTCTAAACTCAAGGAACGGAATTATTCAATCAGTAAACTATTATCCTCAAATCTTCCAACTCATCTAAGCAGTGTAGAATCGCATAGAAATACAGTACATCTGCGTGCATCTTATAAGTCTTTCCTGCGTCAAATATGCTGACATTCACCTACCGAAGCTCGACGTCACGGTTCGACCGGCCAATCAGAATGAGCCATATTTTCGCTATGAATAATTCATTTTCAGACTAACTAAGCATTTTTAAGCAAAATTGTTAAAAATTAAATACCAAAAAAATAACTTCTTTTGTTGTATACCAAGATATCAACAGCTTCATCGTAGGTCCCAACCCTATTCCGTAGCGAAGCAAAGCAAATATGCGACAGTCGAGTTTGTCGCCACGCCACTAGAGGCGCCACCGGCGCAGCGGGGCGTGACTGATGACGATAAGGGTACTCTGAGGCACCCCGCATTTCTCTGAGAGTGCTCCGCGCGAGGGCAGTCGTCCGCTGGGCTCCCTCGATAGCATTTTATTTTGCAACTAGAAAATCCATTCTGTGAACTAGCTGGTGTTTTCAAATTTGAGCAGAAGACATGAGATGAAATAATAAGATCCCACACCAGTTAAACGACACATCTGGCCATCGCCGCGAAAAGGATCGAAATGGTGAGAACTGGCAGCTGCCGGGAAGGTTCCAACTTCCAAGATAATATTTCATACGGTAGCCTATGCTACTCGGGCGAAATAATTTATCTACACGGGCAAAACTGGCGTAAAGTAAGTTTCGAGGAAATAATAGTAGGTAATAAGGCCGTTCAGCACAGCTCTTTAATTGAACACACTTTCTTAGAAATATACATATCTGAGACTGCGTTTTAAAACAATGTGCATCTGCATTATGTGCATCTTATCGACTTTAAAGTATTTTTATCAAATGTTTCCCGAAGGCATCGCACCACAAACCCTTCTACTTCTGAAGTCAAACACTTATGCAACCATTAGTGCCACACATTTTCAAGGCAAGAGTTTTGTAAGTGCGTGGCAAGAATATTTTAGAGGTGTTTCGAAACCAGTTGTGCGCAGATATTGTAAGATTGCATGAGATTGACACAAATCACGTCGAGGTTAGGCGTCCATTGTGTTGCCCGTCCCCCTTAGAGTTTTCCATTAATTGCTCCCACATCGCTATCGAGAACAATATTGTATGCGTAATAGGCATAGCTTGAATGGTTTCAAATAATTCATGAACGTCAGCAAACACAGGAAGAATGTGGCGACATCACTCGGACGTAGCGTAAAAACGTGTGTGTGTGTGGGTGTGTGCGTGTGCGTGTGCGTGTGCGTGTGCGTGTGCGTGTGCGTGCGCGTGCGCGTGCGCGTGCGCGTGCGCGTGTGCGTGTACCTGGAAGCACCTTGAAGCTGCTGTACCTGCTGTAGCGCGGTTTATGGATGACGAGAGCGGAGTGTCCTGTCTGTCCATATTCAGATGCCTTACCTTGTGCAATGTGCAGGATCCTCCGTCGGGAACAGAGAAGGAACTAGAGAAAGAAGACAAATCAGAGGAAGAAGACCAACCGGAAGAAGCGTTAGAGGAAGAGGAGGAGCTGGCTCTGGCACTGGCCATCTCTCAGTCTGAGGCCGATGCCAAGGACAGAGAGGTGCGTTGGCTCCAGTCAGCACTGGCATCTTGAGATCAGCTCAAAATACGGGCCTGAGATTCACTCAAAATACGGGGCACCGAAGTAATTCAAAATTGCAGATCGTCGCAACCGACGCCAGCTCGTCTAATGATTTACAAAGCACAGTGATTCTGACTTTTCTCAATTTAATTTATTTAGGTGCTCGAGACAAAATTTATTTTCTAGAATTCGACCTACTCTCAAGGTGAGACGGCGCCTTAACCCTCGCCCGGGTAGGGCAAAATCACTACGTGTTGGGGTAGCGGGGGGGGGGTACGACCCCCCTTAGCGGTTCGTCCCTAATTGAGCTACAGTTTTGGTTAAAAAACTACCGTGTTACTTGTGACGAGAGGAAGCCGGTGATATCCGATTTTAAGGTCTTGGATCATTAGGTGACCTTTGAGGTCATATCAAAGACCAAAAGTCATCAACAATGTAAATGCGTATACATTGAATTTTATTGAGCTAGAATCGTGAATGAGCATATCATAATGTTTAATGGGTGCCAAATTCGTAATCAACGTAACAAAATGTCCTAAAAACTGCCAAATTCCAAAAAGGTCATGTCAGGTCATCTGAGGTCAGTGACCTCGGTTGACCTGTGGAAGCGCATGACCCCAGTGGAACATATAGTTACGTAAAATGGATCGCAAATTTGAAATCAGCGTCGCAAAATGTCCTAGAAACCGCCAGAAGCCCAAACAAAGTCATCTGAGGTCATCGGAGGTCAATGACCTCAGTTGACCTCTGAAAGGTCAATCGAGGTCACAATCTCAGTGGAAACCACAACTGAAACACCTGTACATATGCTCCTGAACAACAAACACTTGGAAACTGCACAAGTTACAAGTATCGATACTGCGGGACGCCAGTTGCGCCTGGCATGACCTTGGGAAACAGTTCATAGGTCACGGGTCATGTGGGTTAGAAATTCAAAATTTTCAGAGTATGTGGATTTTTCTTCTTCAAAAGTAGGGTACTGAAATTGTCATCGCAATCGGTTGTGAATACGCGAGTTATTCCAGAAAACCGAGGGAGGAGGGGGGGGGGGGGTGACATCCACCCTCCCCCCCTACCCTACCTGGGCGAGGGTTAAAAGACAATATCTAATACAATCATGAAGACTGTCCGATGTTCTATCAAGGACAATTTTGCGGTGTCCAGGAAGTGTTTTGAGTGGCCCCGACCAAAAGTGGCACATACACAAATTACCCCAGCTCAGCTGGGAACTTCTTTTTACTTCACATGTCATCAACACATGTCATCAACCCTAACACCTGGCTGCATGCTCACATCATCCCTATATTTTAAAACCAAACAAAGATCGAACTCTCACTGAAATATACAGGCCAATATCACTGACCAGGTGTTACCGCAACATCTGTGAGTGAATGATACGAGAAAGATTGCTAGTGCTATATTTTATCAAATCAATAAACATCATATCAAACAACCAATCAGGCTTCTTATCAGAACGAAGCACAACTGACAACCTGGATAAATTCACAGCAGATAACCACAAATTTACTTGCACTCAAGCAACACACTCAGCAGCACTCTTCCTCGACCTAAACCAAGCTTACAACACACTTAACATTTTAACACTGTAGCGTTGGGAATGACAGGGGGGTCATAGGGATAGGGAGAGTGGGAGGGTTAGATAGAGGACAGGGAACTGTACCGGGTTCCGTTCCACTCTTGTGTGTGGAGCGAGAGGTACGTTGCAGAGTGGGATAGCAATGGAGTGATACATTGTAGGGTGCACGGAATGGAGAAGGAGGTAGAAGAAGCGGTAGGGGTAAAAGAGGGTAGGGGAAAGAGAGAAAAGAGAGAAAACATCCACTCCTCCGGCTGTTATGGGAAGTGCAGGTCCCTCTTGTCTGTTGCCAGCTCGACCTGCAGTGACCTGGAGTTGAGACCTGACGTGAAACCTGAAGTGAGACCTGACAGGCTCTTAAGCCCAGGTCCGCTAGAAGTGATGAGAGATATGGAGATGTAGAGATGTAGATGGTGACATAGTTAGCGTATATCCCATTCCGCGTACACAACATCTGATGGTGGTAGATGATGCTTTTAAATTTTGAGAGGCTGATTACTCTCTTTCATCATATAGGCTGGTTGCACCACATGTCACTTCACTGCTCGAGGAAGGGAGGCTGGGCATCGCCCATGAGGGTGAGGACGATACAGTGCAGGGAGGTGTGTAGGATTAGCGTCGGGTGTGACGCTCTGGTGACCATTGCCAACCTTCGTGATTCAGATCTTTCTTCAAAATCTTAAGTCGATTCGTAAGTTGGGTCATCCGTTCCATTCTCCCTCCCCTTTAACACCTGCTTAACTCCCAAAACCTAATCGCCCACTTGTCGTATGCCAGTGTTCTACGTTTTGCTTGCCTTCGAGTAGTGATCCATACGGCTGCCCAGGCTGAGTTCGTAGCACTCCTACTGGGCCTTAGCCTAAGATTTATCCTTCCTCATCCTTACTGCCACTCTCTCAGCTACAGACATTCCGCTTTCATTCGCCCCATAATGATTTGTACGCCCCCCAAAATTATCTCCCAGTAGTGCCGGGTGCCAGCTGCATGATTATCTCCCAGGTAGGATAAATGTCATCCATAAATCCTCTTAGCACTCCGCTGAATGACCGCATTGCTGCGTGGAACGCCCAGAATATATGTTTTTAACGCAAACAGTTCGGTTCCTACTTTACAAGGGAGCTAGTTTATCTATAGGACTTATGTGACACCGACTACGCTTTACCACCCGTATTATCCTCTCTGTCCGGGAGAGGCCCCTATACCTACTGTCCCGGCCCTACCTGCTCTGCCGGCCTCCGCCGGACCTACTTACTCTGTCTCGGTCCTATCGGGGTTCCGCCGGACCTACCTACTCTGTCCCGGCCCTATCGGGGCTCCGCCGGACCTGCGCCCTCGGTCCCGGTCCTATCGGAGCTCCGCTGGACCTGCGCTCACTGTCTCGGTCCTATCGGGGCTCCGCCGGACCTGCGCCCTCTGTCCCGGCCCTTTCGGGGCTCCGCCGGACCTGCGCCTCCTGTACCGGCCCTATCGGGGCTCCGCCGGACCTGCGCTCTCTGTCCCGACCCTACCGGGGCTCCGCCTGACCTGCGCCTCCTGTCTCGGTCCTATCGGGGCTCCGCCGGACCTGCGCCCTCTGTCCCGGCCCTATCGGGGCTCCGCCGGACCTGCGCTCACTGTCTCGGTCCTATCGGGGTTCCGCCGGACCTGCGCCCTCTGTCCCGGCCCTATCGGGGCTCTGCCCGACCTGCGCCTCCTGTCCCCCGGCCCTATGGGGCTCCACCGGACCTGCGCCTCCTGTCTCGGCCCTATCGGGGTTCCGCCGGACCAAACCTTTAACAATATGCGGGTTATGCGGATGTCCTTGCCTATATACCGACTGCAGGCGCCCGGGAATCTTTAGAGGATATCTTCCCGTCTACCCCTAGAGTGACTTCTGAGACACGTCCGACCTCCTCCTCCCTCTAATCCCTTCCGCCCTTGCTCTCCTTTCTCTGCGCCAACCTATCATCCTCTGGCATTTGGTACCCGCAGTCTTGGATTTAACTACATGCAACCTCCCTGTGATATGCGGCCAGCTGATATCACTCGGGTCTGGGCATAATTTTCCAAGAGCACCTTCGTTACATGTTTCGCCGCGCTGATTGATTGTCGATACGGGGATCGGGCATACAAGCCGTCATGCCTCTTCTAAAAGCTCCAATACTTATTAGATAGAGGAGATAGAGAGATAGAGGGTTAGGAGATAGATAGATAGATAGGAGGTGACAGATAACATTTACTGATATCTGCCGCCACACGTTACTCGATCCTTAGAAACGGCCGATCCTCATTCCGACTCATCTAGTTGCTGGGGGAAGGGTAGTCTTCTTCTAGCTATCCTATTACGAAATCAATATTAACGACGTTTTTCCAACTATGACTGAGTACTAACCGCTTTACCAGTTCTCTATCGGTGACGTAAATTATATGACCCTTAGGTAATTTCCTGCACGGCAAACGTTGTCCAAAAATAATGGCAACCAGCTTGATAACGTACATATATCACAAATGACACATTTAAATAAGCATCAGCTAGTATTCTCCGAAATATCACTCTTCAACTTTAATATAATCGGCAGTGTACCATCGTCAGACTAGATTGAAATAATTTAACGCTGTTTATAGTTGGCTAACAATAAGGCTTAAGTTACCACTTGGACTGTCAATCAGTGTTCGTCACGGGCCCACCAAACCCCAGCCCAGCCCGGCCCAGGCCCATGAACACCAAGCCCAGGCCCGGACCAGGACCGTTCAAATTGATAATATTGAAGCCCAGGCCCGGTCCGGCCCGTTCAGATTAAGCATATAAATATTTTCACAATTTTTTAAATCAATATCTTAGCCTATTAACCCGCGAGTTACTGGGGTATATTTCATAACGCGGCTTACTGGTGGGGGGGGGGGGGCTATTTCCCCCCCCCCCCCATCTCGGATCTCCGGAACTACTGGACCGAATGTACAGAGTCAAACGGCATTCGATATCCCTGGCAAATTTATCGAGGGAAATATAATATTGTTGACCTTGAGGTCACCGATGACGTCACAGGTCAAGTCAAGTACAAAATGTTTGACCGTGCCAAAAGTTCTCGATGGATGGAATTGTCGCGCAAAATTGCGATATTAAACGTATAAGCAGTAATACATCGGTATAATTCGTGTGTCTGACACTTCTAAGTACCTTTCTAAGCTGTTTATGACCTTGGGTCAGGTCAAGGTCATCCGAGGTCACGAGGTCAAACTGCAGATTACGGTCATTAGGCGTTGTAACACATGTTTATGGGTTTGTTTTCGTCTAGAACGCGAAAAATGACATTATAACATTGTTTGTTCCATATAAAAAGAAGTAAAAAGCAAAAGCGGAAATGCGTTTTTGATGCATAGTAATGCTGTGAGAGGTGGTCGATTTTTGTCATTTAACCCGCGCACAGCAGGGGGGGGGTGATTTCCGCCCCCCCCCCCCCTTCAGGTTTTTCAAAGATAACGAAAAAACGGCGGCGCGCAGCGCCGCCCGGTTTTGGCACACCTGTTAGGACATCAATTGCGCACACTTTGAGACAAATAAATAACTTCGAGTCATCTCACGTCAGGTCACCAGACCAGGTCAAGTGACCCCACCTCCAAAAATGTTTGCAGTTGTTCCAAAGCCAGAGTTTTTCACCGATCAGTTTGAAACATACAGGATGTCATGAGGACATAAGTACTAACAATTCGTTTTTTTTTCTCGGAATTTTGAACTCGGTGACCTTAGGTCAGGTCAATCTTGTAACCTCCCTATAATAAGTCAATGGGGAAATATACAAATGCTTCCCATTTCAAGGATATGCATGAAATTAGTCCAATTACTTCTGGATCATGTTATTATAGGATATTATTGATGATCCAAGTGTAAGTTTTGTTTAGTGACCCCTATTGGGTCAGTTGAGGTCATGCGAGGTCACCATCACTTTTGTTGTCAATAACTCCCTACATAATGAAGATAGATCAATCAAACAGACATCAATGTGTTTGTCTCGTCGAGACACGTCTTCCGATATGCAACATGTCCTACTTGGGTCACCACTTGACCTGGACCTGAAGTCAAATGTTTGTTATTTTAACAAAGTGACCATGTATATCATTCGAAGCGCCTTGACAAGATAAACACAATGACGTAATCAGTTTTCCGTTATCCTTTTTTTAAGTAAAAAGTAAATAGCGAAAAACAATTTAGCCAAAAAGGGCATATATTTTCTTTTTTGACCTCTGGAGCCTCAAATATTAACCTGAGATCAAATTTGAGGACATTTTACCGATTGAAAATTTCACTGGCTGGCGTTTGATTTTCCGTTTGTTTCTAACTAGCATGGTTTCTGAGATATATGGGAATTTCTGGAGCGATGTTCTAAAACAGGAAAAACTGGAAAATTTGACCTTTGATGACCTCTGGTGCCCTCAATTTTGACCTGACCTAAAACAATACTAAATACTTTCGATAGAACATGTATCAAGCTATCAAATGCCGTTTTCCGCTTCTCGCTACGTAGCGTAGTTTTTGAGATTTCAGGGGGGGGGGACGGAAATCAACCCCCTTACAGTTCGTGTTCGGCGCAAAGCCCCTGCAGTGCGCGGATTAACCCGCGAGTCACTGTTTTTTTTTTTAGCCACCCCTTAGGAATATTAGGAATATCTCAATAACTAATGCAGATATCGACGCCAAAATTGCAGTACCTTTCCGGGAATAATTTTACACCTTTTGATAAAAAAATGAAAAAATGAAATGAGATATAGTGAATTTAGTGACGTCACAAAACACGATTTTGACACCAAAATTGGCTAAACTTTGCCAGGCCGTACACATGTCGCATTTGAAGCACAATGAAATCCAAAAACGCTAAACGGTAGAACATTGCTAGGGCTAAAAACCAGCTATCTTTAAATGTCGAACATTTTGGTTTTTGACCCCAAATTTTTTAAAACAAATATTTTTTTCCAAAAATGCTCACAAAATCAATTTCTTCAAAAATATTGAAAAAAGCGGAATATATGTCAGATATCGACAAATGGGCAACTACCATACCAAATTTCAAAATTATATCTTTTTTGACTATCATGGCATATAAAGTATGGCTAAATCATGGCGTCATATTTTGAAATTGCGTTTTTTGGCTTTTATTGACCGGATACAGACAAATAAATTCCAGCACTGTTTTTTTAAAGATAAAACTGATATAGACACATGTTGTTTTCATTTCGATTTATCAATTTCAAATTTTGACCTTCAGTGATCTTAACTCGACCTGAACTTGACACTAACTTCACGTAAATGAAGTCAAGTGGTAAAATGACTACCACTATCGAATTATACGCGTAAAAGCATCCATAAAACATGTGATGCATGACTTGCGTAGATATTTTGTGTGTAGTGACATTTTGTGACCTGATCTTGACCTTGATCGTTTCCAACAATCTCACTTTAGCTCATGTGGGATATGTATCATACCTTTGCAAGCACTTTGGGCGATTATAGGCGCAATCGAAGGCCATGGATGGCAAGTATTGTCCATAAACTCAAATACCTCGAGTTTGAGGTTTGACTTGACCTTGACCTGACATGTGACCTTAATTTGATTTGTTAAAGGTTGCGTTAGGTTTACCTCATTGAACGCTTTTGAATGCCGCCTTGCGCGTCCCGCTGCGATCATTGGTTCTGAAGATACCAGGGGGGCTAAAAAATAACCCCCAAGTGAGTCGTGTTACAGAATATACCCCAATGACTGCCGGGTTAAAAGTCATAAGTCAGTCATTTTTGAAGATATCGACTTCAAATTTGGTACACATATTCACCGAACACGTCTCGATCACATATAATCCGAATGTTGGATTATTCTGATTTTGTTTGAAAGTTTTGTTTAAAAAAATGTATTTGGATTTCTCAAAATGCTAATTTCCAAAATACTCAAAAATCCGAGATGTCAGTGTGATAGCCCAATCTATTGTCAGTAATTTGGCTTAATACAATTGAGTTTATCTGAAACATCGTACCTTTGACAGGGTTTTCTGCAAACCATTATTTTGCAACAAAAATCGAAGAACATGACGTCACTCTGACGTCATTCTCAGTTGACCTATTATAACCTCAGATATTTCCTTTTGCCAAAATATGTAGCATTCATGTGAGAGAAGGTACTGCAAGTTTAGTGACGATACTGATGTTCGTTTAGGAGTTATTGCAAAATAACGGAGGGGGGGGGGAATAGCCCTCCCCAGTAAGTCGCGGGTTAACATTTATACTATAAATGTGAAACAGTGAACCAACTATGCTAACAAAAAAAAGCCACAGCCACAGCAACAGTGTGTTGCTGTAGAAGTGAACTGCTGGTTGATTTATTTGTCAGCTCTGACCTGAGCTTCAACATTATCAGCCCATGCCCGTCCAGAGCCCGATGATTTCCTTAACCCTCGCCATACGGCAGCTTTTTCACCTTCGCCCTACGGGGGGGCCTGACAGGCCCCCTGTTAACTTCCAAACCAAGCAACTTAGAGCAATGCGGTAAGAACCAACATGTTGCCTGTCATGAGAGGAATCTAAGCGTGTACGATTTTTATGTTTCAGGTCAAGGGAGGACCTTCCAGGTCAAGTAAATGACCTTGGATTTACTACGTTCAGAACAGCAATTTTTTAATTATTAATTTAAATTTAATTCAAAATTAAAAATTAATAAATGTAAATAAAAATACATGTTCCTAGACCAGTTTTGGCTCAGAAATACAAAAAAGGTAATTATGTGTTCGTATCTTGTCAATAAAAAGTTATAAAAAAATGACGTCATGAGTTTCTTACACTTAGGGAGCCATCACTCAGTCAAAAATGAAGATATTGCTTTGAAATTTGGTATGGGTATTGTCCATACTCAGTTCTTTCACTTATATTCCAGTTTTTCTAACATCTTCGAAAATTTAGATTTTGTGGGGATTTTTCCAAAAAAATGGTCAGTTTTTAAATTTAGAAGTCAAACCCCCACAATTGTGAAAATCCGAGATTACCATTTTAAAGAGAATGCTATTGTGTATCTTTGGTGAATTACGTTTGCAAAATTACCTTAAAAAATTTGTTTTCTACCATTTTTCAAATATTTGTCGTTTTTTCACCAGCATGACGTCATCGAAACATGTTTATCTCCCAAACTACGCAACCAATTAAAAAAATTGTTACAGCATACGTATAATTGTTGTAAACTCAGCTGCCGAAAATTTCAGCAAGGTGCGCCCGCATGTGTAAAAAGTTATTCAAGAAAAACATCAGGGAGGGGCCTGTCAGCCCCCCCCCGTAGGTCGACGGTTAAAGTTGAGGCCCAGCCCAGGCCCAGCTCAGGCCCAGCCCAGGCCCAGCCCAGGCCCAGCCCAGGCCCAGCCCAGGCCCAGCCCAGGCCCAGCCCAGGCCCAGCCCAGGCCCAGCCCAGGCCCAGCCCAGGCCCAGCCCAGGCCCAGCCCAGGCCCAGCCCAGGCCCAGCCCAGGCCCAGCCCAGGCCCAGCCCAGGCCCAGCCCAGGCCCAGCCCAGGCCCAGCCCAGGCCCAGCCCAGGCCCAGCCCAGGCCCAGCCCAGGCCCAGCCCAGGCCCAGCCCAGGCCCAGCCCAGGCCCAGCCCAGGCCCAGCCCAGGCCCAGCCCAGGCCCAGCCCAGGCCCAGCCCAGGCCCAGCCCAGGCCCAGCCCAGGCCCAGCCCAGGCCCAGCCCAGGCCCAGCCCAGGCCCAGCCCAGGCCCAGCCCAGGCCCAGCCCAGGCCCAGCCCAGGCCCAGCCCAGGCCCAGCCCAGGCCCAGCCCAGGCCCAGCCCAGGCCCAGCCCAGGCCCAGCCCAGGCCCAGCCCAGGCCCAGCCCAGGCCCAGCCCAGGCCCAGCCCAGGCCCAGCCCAGGCCCAGCCCAGGCCCAGCCCAGGCCCAGCCCAGGCCCAGCCCAGGCCCAGCCCAGGCCCAGCCCAGGCCAGGCCTATTTTTAGGCTAGCATTTTTAGAGTCAACTCATTTGTATAGTTATTTCTCTTTTCTTGTATTAGGGACCTCAACAACACCATTAACTGGGGAGGTGAAATACTGAACTATTATCTAATGGTTAAGGTATAGTGTGCTAGGTGTCCAGTGATGTTAATTTTGTGTATACGGTCAAGTAGTGTAACGGGGTACATCTTCTCAGCATGTTCCAGTGCACCGAGCCTGACTCCTCTGACAAAGCATTCCATGCCGGCTGCGGCAGACGGAACGTCTGCCCTCTCCTCACATCCAACCAGACAGACAAAAGGCCAGGTAGTCGGCCATCGCCACAACGGTGAGATCAACGAGCTGCGCAGCGGGCTGGACAGAGCCGCCGGCTGGTAACCCCTCGGACCAACCCGCCCGACTGTCTGGCAACCCCCCCCCCCCCCCGGCTATGAGTCAGCACAACCAGGGCAACCCGCCCAAAGGCAGAGGGACAGCTGTGTCGAGCTGTGACGCGTCGACAAAGAGACGGTTTTCAAGTAAGGGAAGAATCGTTGTTGAGAAGAAATGAGATGTAGGATATCCGCGAAGTAAATCGGCCAAATAAGAAGCAGTGTTTACAAAGAAGATTTGAAATTAACGCGAGGAAAGGCGCTATTTGCAAGTAATGATAAAAATTAGGAATACGATCGACGCCGGTATTATGTTGTACTGAACCTGAACGGAGCCCAGGCACTGATACAAAATTAAGGATGTCAAGATTTTCGTTAAGCTGGTGAAGGCGAACATTTAATGCTGGGAAAAGAAAGGAATGAACAAGAAAGTCATCTAAAAACAATACTACGACGTTATAATTGAAATACAATGACTGAAAGGACTACCTGATCGATTATTGAAGAATACGATTTTATCAGCAAGATGCATTATCAAGAAACCAAAATTATATGGTTATATGAAGATATTAGCACCAGACACCAGACACATGGCATTAACCCGCGCAGCGCTGGGGTCTCCATCCGAACGTGCGGTGCTGGGGGTAAATTTTACACCTCCCCCCTCGTATCTTCCGAACCAATAACCGCAGCGAGACGCCCAAGGCAGCGATCGAAAGCTCTGTGAGAAGAATCTAACGCATGCCCTAAATTATTAACATAAGGTCACATGTCAGGTCACGGTCAGGTCAAGTGTCAAAATGTAAGTATTTGGGTTTTTGGGCTATACTTTCCATCCAAAGCCTTGTATTGCAACTATTATTTCACAAAGTGCTCCCAAATGTATAATGCATCTCCCGCATAAGTAAAAGTGAAATTTTAAGCAAAGGTCAAGGTCAAGGTCAGGTCACAAAAGGTCACAGGTCTACGAAAGCCATGCGACACATGTTGTATGGGTTATTTTACACGTATAATTCGATAGAAGCAGCCATTTTCACAGCCTGACACCATATAATCGCCCTCAGGTCAAGGTCAGGTCGCAAATAACGTCAAAATTTGAAATTGATTAATCTAAATAAACATTGCATGTTTCTAGACTAGTTTTATCTTCGAAATACAGTGGTGGCATTTATTTGTCTGTATCTGGTCAGTAAAAGCCAAAAAACGAAATTTAAAACGTCATGAGTTACTTATTCTTAGAGAGCCATAAGTCAGTCAAAAATAAAGAAATTGCTTTGAAATTTGGTTTTAACATCGTTCATACTCGGCTCTCCAATATATCTTCCGTTTTTTTAGAGAAAAAATTCAAACGAAAAACTGTTGTGTAAATTCTTCCCCAAAAATCAGTTTTTTGCATTTGTGGGGGTCAAAAACCCAAAGTTTTTAACATCTGAGATAGCCATGTTAAAGACAATGTTATTTCCTTTCTTTTGACGCCTTTTATTTGCGATTTGCATTAACACACTATTTTCTACGATTTGTCAAACATTTAACGTTTTTTCATCAAAAATGACATGACATGACGTCACTAAAACGTCATTATCTCCTCAAAATTTTCACGAATTTGAACAAAATTATAACACAAGATGTAGAATTGATGCACCATAAGGTACCGCAAGTTTCACTGCAATATCTGTCATAGTTTTCAAGTTATGGAGAAAATCCGGGAGGGGGGGTAAAATTTACCCCCCCCAGCGCCGAGCGGGTTAACAAAGCAAAGGGCGCGGCCCTAGGTAGCAAGCAAACAAGACAATGGAAGAAATATACACTACTTGAAGCAGTTATATTATGATCAAAATTAAATCAGAAAGGTTGTTAAGAAGTTTCAAGAAGCTCTATACACTAGAAATGCAAAATTGTCGACGGCAAGAATCGGCCAATCAGAAGACGGAGGTGTGCCACGCCCGGACAGGGGTCGAAAAAAGTTATGTCCTGCCAACTACGTTGGCGACCACTTTGCTTGAACCTGGACGACCACTTCGCATGACTATGGCCAAAAGAAAAGATACAGGAAATCTGCAACCCGAACCTCGAACCACACCGGTACCCAAATTACCAGTTAAACCTTCCATAATGCTCTTTGATGACATGAAATTCAAAAAAGTTAGAACTCTTGTTTTTGCCCCCCCCCCCCTAGTGTTTCCATGGGAACAGAGCAATGCTCAGCAGCCAAATTAAGAGCATTCAAATATCCGCACCCACTGTCCATGGAGCAATGCTCAGCAGCCAAATTAAGATAATTAAAATATCCGCAATAAATAAAATCGAGCAATAAAAAAAATAGAAACTATTGCCAAAGCTGAGACGGCTGTGGCGATTTTTATATTTTCTTCCAGTATCTACATCTTATTAGCGGGAGAGCGCCCCAAATAACACACAAACCAGAACTGGTCGACTTCAATATATCAAATGATGATGATGTTGTATACATGGGGTACCTTGGTAACGGTACCCCTGGGTCAGAACTTTAGCTCTTCTATCATTATTTCCATTGTTAGTCATTCAATAATTTAATTACATTCTTTCATAAGATAAGATAATATAATAAATAAGATTATACATTACAATTAGAACATAATATAATAAGATCATGTTTCATAAGATCGCAGTCCCGCCAACTTCCATCACCAAAAGCTAGTAGAATTCATCATGTCGCCGTGGTCTCCGTCTAGTCGACAGCGCTCGTCAGAGAAGACCAATGCAAAATCCAATCGACGACCAGTGGTCGTCTTGCGATGACCGGCGCTATGAACTAAAGATGGTTGGAACTAAAATGGTCTCCGGTGGGTTTTACACGAAATTGGGCTTATGACGTCATCTATTTTAGTAGAATCTAGAAAAGCAGACACGAATTCGTTTTCCTTTGGATTGAACTGATATTGAACTGTTTTGAATTCTGCCCCGTCTCGTGTGTTCGTGTGAAATACCGTGTAGGGAAGAAAAGTCATGGTAAAAGTCAGCCAGTGCGGCAATATTTTCCAATGGAGCTGTCTGATTGATGAAAGTTGAGGTGGTTGGAATGCCCTGTGCAGCAAAGTAGGTATACATTTTTTTGGCAATTCACCTAATGTACCATTACCTTCTATGCTGATTTATCCTGCTTTTATAATAGTTTGTAGGTTTGAAGTATTATGGAGTTTTGTGGCAATATAGCCATGGGCGCATCTTGTAAATATGACCGTAGGACACTGTTTGAGTTGCAGTGTCAGTGTCTAGTTAATTGTGTGCAGGATTATAAAGGTTGAAGAAGCATGTAACATACTGTAGGAAAAACCTACCCTTTCTTGCATTATCAAGAGTACCCCCTTCCTTGGTCATATTCCCATGACCATGTCTGCAGTTTCTGTTTCATTTTTGAGTGTTATGATTTCTGATACATTCATTGGGCTTTGCTGATTGATTTAGGATACAAATGTAAAGTCACATGCAAAGGGGACCAAATCCAATGAGCTCTTAGCATTGGGTGATACTATTGTTTTTCCTCAAACGGAAACCAAACCAACCCTCGCCGCGCCCCGGAGACAGAGTGCAAATTATTCCCCATGGAGACCAATGAACTAGGCCCAAAGTCTATCTGGCTTAGTGATAATCATTATGAAAGATTAAGTTGTGATGCCCAAACAGTTTCTGGAAAAGTCCAAACTATTGTACATTTACCAAATCAGCTGTTATCAATCATGGATAATAAAATGCCTTGGTGCACTTTATATCAGGGAACATTCATTTTTCCAACACCGTATGCTCATTTTAATTCATTTAATGCAACTTTAGTTTTCCTTTGTTGAATGGAGCTGTTCACGGTCCTAGGATTGCTTTGGGGCTGGGGTGCGGAGTGGAAAATTATGGTAAAAAATAAGCATAAAGAAGGGAAAATTCTTAAAGGGACACTCCCACATTTACATTAGTTTTGAGTTGAGATAGCCATGTTGTTGGATTTGCATTGAAATTAAGTAGGGTAGCAGTTAAAACAACTACATAGGTCTAATAAAAAATAAATTCGAGCTTGATCTTGGCAATTGTAACGAATAAACCCCACGTGTATTTGAATAGGGGTCTAAAGCCGATAACGTCACCTCTCTTTACCAAATGGTGATGATAGTCGACTTGTTTTAGGTTAGACTTGGAGATATTTGTGTATTTCAAATGATTTGGTAATTGGTTTGTTTGTATTCAAAGCGCCAGAATTGTCGCGAAATAATTGTCCCATACTTTGGCAGCGTAAAAGATTTCTGTATAGCTCTCTAGAGTTCAATATGACATCATCAACCCAAATATTAAAACTTAGCTTTTTATGAAATTGAGCACTGTTTGCGAGAAACAAATGTCATAATCGTGTTCAGCAGCAATTACTTCATATTTTGCACCACAAGCAGCGTACATTTGACAACTTTTGAGAATGTGGGAGTGTCCCTTTAGCCCAAAAACATATGTACTCAGCTTTATCAATATCCAATTACCCGCTCACCATAATTAGTTTAGGTACCTATGCCAATTCCTACCTGTCTTCCCTACACAGGCTGTCCCCATCATTACATCCACAAATCCGTTTCAGGGTTCCAATATTCAATACATTTTAAAATACGGAGTGGACAATTCACAGTACAACTTGGGAAAAGAGTGGACAAATAGTATCCATAGGGTGTCGTTTTCAACCCAAATTTACCAATGCTAGGACACTCTGTTTATGATGTGCTGAATTTGTCTTCCTACTTGGTAATTGCTATACAATAAATGAGTCGGTACAATGAAAATAGCAAAGCATCCTTGATTAATTATGGAATAAAAAGGGAAATTAAGTATTGAGTTACTATACCGGTCATGATGTCAATTGTTTGGGCTGAAGCCCAAAGAACACTGCGAAACCAACACTGTTAATTGAAATAATGGCCTTTTGATTTTTTTTTTACAATTATCTTTGACTGCTTATATGGTGTAGAATTGGACACACATCAATTTGGAGATGAAACAACAGCTTTCTATAAGGGGCATGCCTCCATGGGCGTCGGAGGGGGGGGGGGGGACACGTCCCCAACATTTCCGATTTTAACATTAAGCATATGGGCGTTGCACGGAAATAATCGATTTAAAATGCTCCGTCCACCCCCCCCCCCCCTACTTTCAGAGGGTGGCGACGCCCTTGCATGCCCCCCCCCAACCACCTGAAATCGGCACAAATTTGACACATTCCTGATATGTAAGAAAATATAAGCAACTTTTACTAAGGGAAGTTTGTTTTAAATCAGCTATCAATGCATAAGCAAGCGAAATCCGATAAGTTTTCAGAATTGTGTGACGTGTGATACTTTGGATTTGACCCCCCCCCCCCACAGCAAAAAAAAACGTTCTCGATGCGCCAACGCCGGCGACCACCCTGATCCGGAATTTCGTTGGCGACCACTTTCCATTTTTTTCGACCCCTGCGCCCGGAGCCGTCACTGGTCGGCCGGAGTATACAAACTACTCAGACCATTGGGGAGGGCACGCACTGACCGCGACAGTGGACTGCGAGCTCGGGACCTCAGCACGTGCGCTGGCCGCGGCGCGGCGGCGGCAGCCGTCCGTCGTGGCAGGGTTGACAGCGAAGACAAGACAGCAGCTCGCAGCCAGTCAGCGGAGACAAGACAGCAGACAGCCAACCGACGGCGGCAGATCACAGCCGCAGAGAGAGAGAGAGAGAGAGAGAGAGAGAGAGAGAGAGAGAGAGAGAGAGAGAGAGAGAGAGAGAGAGAGAGAGAGAGAGGAAGGCGGCAAGAACTGAGCCGACGGCAGCAGATCACAGCTAAGAGTAAGTCGCGGAGCTGCTCATCCTCTCCGATACTTCCCGATATTCTGCCCAGGCCCGGTGACTACAAAATTTAAACAATAAGGGACTAAGTGGGATATTTTACGTAATTTGGGTCATCTGTCCAGACTCGCTACTTTTTACCTAGGAAGGCAGGATAAATTCATGTGTAGCCGATGCTGTACTAGATGTGTGATGCCAGACGACCGCAGTACTTTGAAATCCAGCACGCTGCGTTGCAGGAGGTCATGGCGTAAGACCTAGCGTCTTGGTGCATGTAAATGTGAGCGATTTTAGTTAGTATTTTAAGCTAGAGATTGAGCGATTCAATTATTCGGTTCTGTGCTGGTTCTGGTGATAGTATGCGGAGATTCAAAGGAATCATTGGTTGAACATGTAAATTGATTGGGACGTACCAAGAACGATTAATTACTGCGCTACCGTTTGTTTAGTTACTGAGTTAAAATAAGCATTGTCAATTTGTGTAACATTTTACGTGGGAAAGGAGACATGATTGAGTCGAGAGAGTCGTTGAAGAAAGGAAATGTACACAGCGATGCGGTTCCCCGACAGCATGAGGTAAGACAGGAATCAAGCTAGTATAGCCGCCGATAAATAGAATATGTTTCGATTGTTGTTCGAATGTTCGATCAATTCGTTCTCGCCTTGCTCACAACACATAGCCAGAAGCCAGAGTTCAATTATTAAGCGCGTTTCCGCTTCAGTAAATTGAACGTTATGTATCAGAGTTTTGAACGATTTTTGCATCACGGAATGTTAACTTTCGTTGACCGGTTAAAACGTCAGGTAACCCAACTATCACATATACCCAACCAGTATTATTGAGGTTTGGTAGACTCGTCATTTCCAGCTTGTCCGATGAAGATCACTAATGTGAGGTCCATATCACTGATACGTCAGCGATTTGCCCTAAAGTATATCGGTACATACTCTCGCTCAGAGGTGTGCTCTAGGTTGAGGTGGACAACACATATCGGAGACTGGTAAGTTACCGCCAAAGGATTTTCTGTCAGGGATGACGTGGGTATAATCGGTTATGCGCTATTAGCTATTGGTTCAGCGTCGCTCCTTACCGACGATTGGTTAAGAACGGTGTATGAGCAATGCGAGTTACATTAGCTGTCACTGCGACGTCGGTTCTGTCACTGATAAACGTGTGCCGCTGATTCGGCGTGTTTAACGTTAAATTCCTGTCTGTAATACCCTATTTGGAAGAATCGATCAAACCTACTACTAGTTCAGCCCATAATGGTTCTTAGGGCGCAGTAAACTTAGCAACAGACGTATACTTTGGGGTCAGATGATGATTAAGTATAAAAGTTAAATTAACTTATTCATATATTGTGAGTCTCCTAACCGTCTGTTAAAAATACACCTTCAGCCAGCAGCTCGCGATTTACGACATTACAGCCGACGTCTTCCCTATGTTAACGTCATGGTACAACTGTAATGTTAGATGTCCTGTACATTGACAGCAGAATTCGTCACGGGCTGGGCTGGACCTATGGGCCACCTATGGGTATGTTAGACAGTATCAAGTCTTATATTAATGACAAGGAAACTCACAGGGATCCAAAAAGTAATTTACCGGTGACGTCACCGCGGGCATTTATTGAACAGCTTATAGGCATTGGGATGACAATGGCCTGCAAGCTAATCACACAGTCTGATGGTAACGCCACCTTGCTTGGGTGGCGTTACCATCATAATCTTGAGATATCATTTGGTAAACCTCAAACGACCAAAACAATCTCTCATATTCCGCAAGGGGCCGGATAATTTCGTGGGATATTTCCCAAGGCAGACGGGGGCCGCTGTTAAAACTCTGGCTAGCGGTTCGCGGTCCCTATGTTAAAGCAATGGAAGAAGCCCCGCCACGATCGCGGCCCAGAACGTTGGATACATTTCAGGACACGTATTTTTGGCGATAACGATTTCTATCCGATACAAATATATCGGCCGAAGGTTGGGGGGTGGTGGTATTTGGGGTTCACAACAAGCTATAATAAAGGAAGAAGCTTGGCAACTAATTTGAAAAGTATGTGCAGTTGTGCATTACTATTTACATAATTGATGACCAGAGAGCAAAACAGATTGTTAAATTGGGACATATTCGGCCCCGGAGCAAGTTCTTTAGGGAATATTTTAACGCCCACTATCTATAGTAAGTTCGCACTTTTAAACACCCCTGAGTGGTTTTGACGATCAATATTTCAAGAACATGATCGCTTAGTACATTTTCCCAGGAATCACATAGTAATGATTTTTACTGACATTTTTACCATCGAGTACTTCATGTGAAGGAACATTTTGTCCCCGACCTTATCCATAAAGACAGAACACTTTACCCACGTTGGCGGTCTCCCCGATGTCTGGCTTTCTCAAACTTTGTCGTCACAGATGTGACATGTCACAAATGTCCCAGATATCGCTAGCTACAAGGACATTGTGCGGTATGGGTGGGAGTTTTTGCATGGCTAAAGCCACGCGTGTTGTTTTGTATTCACTTGCCTTTCCTTGCGCAGGCTCTGTCGGCGAGGAACACAGAGGGGGGACTGGGGGAAGACGAGGCGCTGGCGCTGGAAGACGAGGCTCTGTACTTTTCACTGTTGGGGACCGAAGATAGTGAGGTATGTCTGATTTGTATGTCGGATGTAGTTGTAGTGGTACAGCACAGTGAAGTGGTGCCCTCTTTATTGACCCCACATTCCTTAATACCATCTAGGTCTAATTCGATTAACGACGAATCTGTCGTTATTTTCCATACTTGATTGTGGCCTCATGCGAACATGTACTTATTTAATGAAGCACTTCGATGCACTTCCATGTCAACGCTGAAGAGCGCTTTCTATGTATGGTTGGTTCCAGTCTGGAGGTGATGGGCGCCATGTGACCTTCGTTGTCGGAGCGCCCCTAAACCCCAATAAAAAAAAGTCTGGAGGTGACCCACCAGAGACAGGGAGCCAGCATCACGTGGGGCCCACCACTGTTTAACAATGAAGATCAAACAAGGCCTAAAGTGCTGAAAGTTTGTAGTGTATGCTTATATTAGTTGTATTGCCACGTCTTTCGGGAGCTACACAAGATCCCAGGCTGTGAAGACATCTTGAGTCCAACCATGGACGCCTGACGCTTCTCCCCAGGTCAGTCGAGCCGCTCTTTCCTCCAGGAACGGACCGAGCCAACGACTCCAACCTGCGGAAGACCTCCAAGAGGAGCTGCAGTGTCCCGTCTGTCTGGAGCTGTTCCGCATGGCCACCACCCTCGGCTGCGGCCACACCTTCTGTGCCGACTGTCTGCAGGAGGTGCGCGCCCAAAACGGTGACCAGTGTCCCCTGTGTCGGGCACACATCAGCTCCGCCACACGTTGCGTCGCGCTGGACAACGTCGTTAAAAGCCTTGTTGCCAAGAAGTGAGAATCCTGAAACAGGCATTCTCGGAGAGTGGTGGTAGTCTTGAACGGAATTGTACATATTTTGTATATTGTACAACGTGACATTTAATTGAGAATTCCACGTGCTAGGGGATAAATGTCATGTTACGCCACCTTAAAGGGAATAGTGCACCTTGGGAAAAGTACGTGGAATGATGGAAAAGAGTGCCCTTATTACGGTTCTCTAGCATTCGTGTTTGCC
Source organism: Chirona hameri (assembly GCA_036785665.1). Taxonomy (NCBI): domain Eukaryota; kingdom Metazoa; phylum Arthropoda; class Thecostraca; order Balanomorpha; family Balanidae; genus Chirona; species Chirona hameri. Next base: position 36,217 of record JAXIVJ010012616.1, read on the forward strand.
AGAAAAAAAACACCAATTTGTCATAATTTGGAAAATATTTATATTTATACTGTGACGCCACAACAATATTGAGTCACCAAATGAGTTGTGACGTCATACCGGCAAAAGTCTATCCTTGAATAAGAATATGCAACAACACTAATGACCTCGCTCGCTGGGTCGCGACTCGCGAGTATTATTGGCCGTGATTGAAAATGTGTGAATGTTTACACTATGGCCTTGTATGGGTGGAGTTTGAGTGGCGTTACGTGAACACATACCCATCAATGTGTAGCGTGCAGTCGGGCTTTGCAACATTGCATAAAAAAAACATTAAAACATCCAAATTTTCACTTTTCTTCGTATTTTTTCCTTCGGACTGTTCTCAATGGTAGTGGAATTAGGGCTCTACGGCTTTATCTGCAACAATTACAGCGTCTTGCAACATTCTGCAACAATCTGCAACATTTTACCAATTTTGCCTGCGGGGGTTTCTTGAACCGGCGAATCGATCTGGGGTATTGACGATCCGCTATTCCTTGTCGCTTCCGAACTATCAACTGTCTTGGAATCCCGCGAACATTTGTGAATTTTTAACATTGCAATGCGCTTCATCCGACCTCGCATATAATTAATTTGTGATGAGGCTGGCCAGTCGTTAGTCAACATATAGGTATCTCGCTGCTCGGATAAAGGTATGTCACGATGGTCTTTGGAGTTCGGTTTGTGGTGGACATTAGGATAAGGTCTCCCACGACGTAGACTACCGGAGATGATCGACGACTGATGATCCGTCACGGGGTCCCTTCCCCACGTCGGCTTCCGTAATCCGCCCAACCTCTAAAATTCTCTTTAATTTCTCTCTGATTTTCACGTCCCCACAAATACTATTTCCTCCCCTCATTACCTCCCCAAGCTTAACGTTCCTACAAATATAATTCCCTCTCCCTTGTAATATCGGGATATTCCGTCTTACTGCGCCACCTAATCACTTCTCAACCGTTTCCACAGCCTACTAAAATTCCGCGGTCGCACGGCTCAGAGCTACTTGGCTAAGTTGCGGCTGCATTCGCTGCCGACTTATTGCAATCACCTGGTCGAGCGCGATGGACTTATTCTTCTCACGGAAGCAATCACCCGTCACCGTGCCGCCACTGATCCTAACGTCTCCGCACGTCGCGATCTCGTTAGAGTTTGCGCCACCCGGTTGGCCGGCACCACCTTGGTAGCTCCGCGATGGACATAAAACCTATAATTTCGTCCGAAAGTCTGGAGAACAAGAGCTGCATGTTGCGATACAAAGCGTCATGGCCAGCCTGATCGTTCGGCGTACATCACAGGTCCCCCTCGATGGACATAGATCTTCTCCTCTCGGGCGGCACCCCCTCACCCTCGTCACCAGCTTCTCACATCTCAACCACCGATCTCAACCCGGCGGTACACCCCTTGCCCAAACCACCTCACTCCGGCGGCACAATCCCTCGCCCAACGCACCTCAGCGTCACTGCATCGCCCGACTCACCCGCTCGCTAACCCCAGGCGTCTTACAGCGCCAATATCCAGCTATTAGTTATGACACGATAGCCGCTCCCACTCCCTCTTTTGTTGTCATTCCGGGCGTTCGAATCCATACCACCACGTACCTCCCTCGTTTGACAAACCCATAAGTCCATCAGCGAAAAGATCGTTGTCAACAGAGTATAATCACGCACAGGGGCGCGGCTCATATCTGCCACGTCCCGGCTAGGATAGCGGTTATCTTTAACGTTATCACCTCTCGATCCCTCATAATTCCCTCGTAAGTTCGACGATGACGTGACTGGCCTTGACATCAATAAGCCAGTGCGCACGCGCGTAGATTTGTATGCCTCCTCATTAGGCCTGCTCGAATGCCGATGGACTTCGTCTCGTCTCCGTGCAGGTAAGATATTTTGATATATTCCTCAAGGGCTTATCATTCGGAACCGCAATTATGACTCGCCTTATGGGGATCTTTTCCGCCAAATTCCCCCATTCTCTCATTCTCTCTAGAAGCCTCTCATGCATTTAGTAACGTTAACTCGCATAGTGGTTGCTCGGTCTGGTGACGTCATGTAGTGCTGTCTCCTCGCGTTCAATCACGGCTAGCCAATGTGTGGTCTTGTGCGAGCCGTTAGGTGCGCCGCGATTGGCTGGTTTCACTGACGTCACACTCCGGCAGTTTTCCCCGGGGATACTTGAACCTGGTAAAAACTTCCTGAGGACGCCATTTAGATATCTTATCTGTGTTCCACTGAAGGCATTCTACGCGATTAGATGGTTTTTAAGCCCCGGCCATTATATTCAGAGTGCATGCATATGATAAATATTGCAGTCTATCTACCTTTCTAACGCGTTCATAACTTGATTGTCTCTTAATCCATTGATAAGGCATTTTTTAACCGAAGTACTGGGTTCTGTTAGATATTTAGGCAGCGCGCGAAGAATATATGTGTTGCTGGATGCTATCGCTTCTCATTTGTAGTGCTATTATCATTTAAATGGATGTAGATTAGCATTTCTCCTAATGATTAGACCCTTGGATTTATGGTTGCTTTAACGTAATATTCGTCTTGTCGACACCTTTATTTGAATTCTGTTTCAGGCCGAGATATAAACAGAGTTGCTACTAATGCCCGCCTCATACCAGATGTCACCATTGACCTGGGACGGAGGGATGAGCCGTTGCTACTATCAATTACTGAGAAGCGGTACTGCTATGATTCTGCTAAGAGGTAACAATTGCCTTCCCCTTTAAGAGAATCCCTTCTGTTCACCCTATTTTCCATATTCTTCCCAGAGCGCTGCTCGGAGATGGATCAAATGATATCTGAATTCTCCTCTGCTGTCATTCTTATATCCAATGATGTTCTATCCCAAATATGACGGGACCCTCAACTGTGTCGTGATTGGAGTAAAGTGGCTGAAGAGGGCTGGTAATTTATTTGTTCTGCTCACTGCCATCCTGCTTCCTCTTGCTTCTCGAGCCTTCACTCGTATGTTGTTAATATCTGAATAGATTCTAAATTTTTGGCCTACACTAGTTTTTGCATCTGAGTTACCAGTACTGCTTATGGGATAATCTCCCGAAAGGATTTGAAGTCTCCACCCAGATAATTTCCTCAGCTCACCAAGATTGATTAGCTCGTACTTGACTTGAATCTGATAAGGAGAATTGAATGTATACAATGTACAGCCAATGACCCCAGTCGTAACACCACATGTTGGGACAAGAGGCTCTCATGGGATCCCTCCCTAAACACACTTGACTCAAACTAGTTTCTGTTCCACTGCCTCCTCTGTTGTCATTGGCTTCCTGGTGTCTATGTGTCTGTGGCTGTGTTTGGATCTGTGTCGTCTGTGTCTTTGTCTGCGTCTGTAAACTGTGACCGCACTGAACCTATCTGTCGTCCGACATCACGTGATGCTACCGCAGCGCCCCCTAGAGCGTGAATAAGCAAACTGTCCCAGTGGCAATTGTCTCACGCATTTGGTCCGCATTAGCTTGCCATAGGTGATCTACGTCCACGCTCCGGTTCGGCTATCAATAGCGAAGGGAGATGGACATTACCCTGGATTCAATGATG
>JAXIVJ010012617.1:0-35000 GCA_036785665.1 Chirona hameri
CTCAGGATGATTGGTATGCCTTCACGTCTTTCAGCACACCAAAATATTTATAATATTGTCAAAGTCTCTCATTAAGTGACAATTACACTCACATATTTTAGCTCACAATGTAATATAACCTTTTGCCAACAATAAGTTGTAATATAACTTCCTAAGTGTGGCAATTCTAATGTTAATGTGTGACCTATCCAGAACAAAGCCCAATGTAAAATATGCTACACTCAATGCTTGTTTTGGTCATGTTTTATGTTAAGCACCTATATATCGCATTTTGTGGGAGTCTGAAATTGACAACAATGTTACCCATTTGTCAGTATGCAGTGTTGTTCTATAGTGTTTTATGACCCAACTGAATATGACCCTGCACCATCCTGGGTACCTACATAGCTTTCTCAGTAATTTTGGATAACAATGTTTGTACCTACCTATTGTTGAATTTTAAATGTTAGTTTTAATGACAAAACTTTACTAACATTTTAAAGTTTGTCCTTTTCTGTGTTCATATATTTATTAATTTGTTTTGTTATTGATTGTAATTGAAAAATCCTTTGGTGAGAAAATCCTTTGGTTTTGCGTACCGTTGTACAGTATTTATTTACTTGGGTAGGCATTCACTGCAATGTTGGGGTTTGTATTATCATGATTGGGGTTGTAGTTTTTTGAGGATGCAGTTTTAGCTACACCCCAAAGTAAGTATAAAAGTTTCCGCATGTGTCACCATCTATAAATAAACAAAATAAGTGCCGGCTGGGATAAGCACGTGCCTCGACTTCGAATTCTCTCCGCAACCGTCTTGTGAGAATCCGAAACACAAATTAATGCGGCTGAATAAGCAAGTGCCGTGACTTCGAATTCATCTCCGCAACTATCTTCTGAGAATCAGAAAACAATCTACTTATGTCAATGGCCGTAACTGTGTTGTTGTTCACTGAGGAGCCACAAAAAGGTGCAGGTAAGTTATAATACTTTACTATTGCAGCAAACAACAATGCTTATCAAGTTGCCGGACACAAATGCAATAACTCGCTCCGTCTGCTTCATGCCCCGATGCATGCCTTACTAGTACAAATATAAATTACACGATGCATCAATCTACTACTGTACATCAATCTGAACCCCGACCTTTCGCGCCAATTTCCGTCGGATAGGCGAGGCGGCATGATAATGATAATGTTGTCCGTCGTGCCGTATAAGATCGGCGCTCCGTTACTCAATCATCCCTTATCCCCGGGGATCAGCGTCGGACACATCGGCGCATGAGATAACATCGCAGGCGTCAGTCTTCACCGATATGGTTGACAAATATGCAAAACAGTATACTTGAACACTGCGGTTGTTCTTCCTTTCAAGATATGGCTACTACTATATGTGCGCTGAAAAAGTAACACTAATAGACGAAAGAATCTAAGGAGCAAGTTGAGACTGGAAATATTCTTCCTGGCTCGTTGATCCTCAATCAAAAGATGCTGCCGCGGAATCATGCCAGAACAAAAGGATTGCTTGTGTGGATTGTCCGACTCACGTAAGTGCGTTACGCGGCCAAGAGCGGACATCGGCTACGCAGGGACATCATCAGTGTTTGCCGTACAATATAAGGGATATTGCCCCCCCCCCGCCCTCTACTTGATAAACAAAAGTCATTATATTTTGTATATATATAGTTTTATATTTTTTTTATGCGCATTATTTTCCCATTAATTCTGCAATGTTCAGCTCAGTTTCAATATTTTTTCTGACACATTCGGTTTGCATTTGGACATCTAAATAATGACAGTTATTGATATAATTTCATCTGAAGAAAGTCGTTGTAACAACATTATAATTCATTAATTTCCAAAAAAAATGAGCTCAGTTGCAAACATTTTCTTTTAAAATTCGGTTTGTGATTTTGACCCCCCCAAATCTTTGGAGCCCCAACTGTCGGCAGTTTACATGGTGTTGGGCGCGTACGGGCTCTGTTATATAGCCTATTGGGACTGGTGGGCACTGAGACAGCATAAATGGGTCCCATGTCAAGTATGCGAACTGGTCGGACCACTGAGCAGCATAAATGGTCCATGTCAGTATGTCGCTGATACGAACCAAGGCAGCAGTTCCTACATCATTATCTACCAGGCGCCGTCAGACCGGCGGGGGTGGGCAGCGGCGGTAGCAGGACACAAAAAAAATGTGTTTGGTGTCAGGGTTTTTCCCACTTAAGTGCAAGTTTATTTTCACAGAACATTTATGCACGCATGCACGTATCACAGGTCAATCACAAGCACCAGCATACACACATAAGCATCAAATGAAATAGCAGTTCGCCTGGCCTCACTCACACTCAACGTTAGTGTATATGTGTGTATATGTATGATGTATGCATGTATGCATGTCATTGCATGTATGCATGGCACGTATGCACGTATGCATGCACGTATGCAGTCTATGCATGCAACGTATGCATGCATGCCATGCATTCAGTGCCAGTTATGCATGTATGAATGTATGCAGATGGCATGCAGTTGTAGAGCGTTGCTGGTTCGGGGTCCCTTTTCGACAATTGTGCATCAAAAAATCATTAAACACATCAAAATTTACATTGTTTTCTTCATATTTTTCCTTCGGATCTGCTTTTGACCGCTTTGATCCCATATGGTGGTGGAATTAGGCTCATCTATACGACTTCATCTGCAACGATTACAGCGTCTTGCAACACTGCAACAAATTTGCAAACATTTTACCAATTTTGCATTGCGGGGTTTCTTGAAACCGGCGAATCGATCTGTGGTATTGGCGGATCCGCTGATTTTCATTGTCGGTTTCCGAAAGCTATCAACTTTTCTTGGAATCCCGGCGACATTTAGTGAATTTCTAACGATTGCAATGCGCTTCATCCGACCCTCGTCTCATAAATTAATTTGTGATGAGGGCTGGCCAGTCGTTAGGCAACACTATATAGGTCTCCTCGCTGCTCGGATAAAGGTATTTCAATGATTGGTCTTAGGAGTTCGGTTTGTGGTGGACATATAGGATAGGGTCTCCCACGACATAGACCACGGCAGTAAGTACCTATCGACAGATGATCCGTCGCGGGGTCCCCTTCCTCCCACGTCGGCTCCCGTAATCCGCCCTAGCATCTAAAACTCCTTTTAATCTCTTCTGATCTATACGTCCCATCAAATCACTATTCTGCCCCTCATTACCCTCCCCAATCTTAACGTTCCTACAATATAATTCCCTTTCCTTTGTTATATCGGGAATAATCCGTCTTACTGCGCCCCCTAATCACTTCTCCAATAGTTTCCACAGCCCTAAATAAATTCCGGCAGTCGCCCGGCTCAGAGATACTTGTCTCAATTGCCGGCCGCTTGCGCGGGCGGGCTTGTTGCAATCACCTGGCCAGCGCGATGGACCTATTCAGTCACGCGGCGGCCTCTGCCCCTCACCACGTCGCCACTGATCCTAACCCATCCTCACGTCATGGTGCCTCCGCGACATAATTCACCCGGTCGCCCGGTTACGACTGGGGAATCCCATGATGGGTCATAAGGACCTACAAATTTATCCCGAGGGTCGGGGAAGACAAGTTGTGTGGCAATTGCGGCACAAACAACATAAGGATCTGTCAACCGCTTACTCGCAAGCCCTCCTCGATGGACTTAACTTCGCTCAGCTAAGCCCGCTCTCGGCCCTGTCCTGAGCCCCTAATCCACCTCCTATCAACACTGCACCACAGCTAATAAAACTCCGAGGGTCGCGCGGGCTCGAGATACTTGGCTAAATTGGCGGCCGCTTGCGCGTGTCGGCTTATTGCAATCGCCGGTCGAGCGCGATGGACATATTCAGTCACACGTAGGCAATCACCCCTCACCGCGCCGCTACTGATCCTAACATCTCGCACGTCGCGATCTCGTTCGAGTTAGCAGGCCATCCCCGGTGACGGCACCACCTTGGTAGCTCCGCATATCGGACCTAAACCTAACAATTTCGTCCCGAAAGTCGGGGAGACCAGAACTGCACGTTGCGATACAAAGGCCCTGCCTGATCGTTCGGCGTACAGTCATCACAGTCACCCTCGATTGGACATAGATCTTCTCCTCGGGCGGCCATCCCCTCACCCATTCGTCCACCAGCTTCCCACATCTATCAACCACCGATCTCCACTCCGGCGGCACAACCCCTCGCCCAAACCACCTCCCACTCGGCGGCACCATCCTCGCCAACGTCACCTCAGCGCACTGCATCGCCCGACTCACCGGCTCGTTTGGCCCCAGGCGTCTTACAGCGTCGATATCCAGCTATTAGTTATGACACGATAGCCGCTCTTTTAGCAAAAAAAAACCTCCTCTCTTTTATTTCTCATCCGGGCGCTCCACTATCCATACCACCACATACCTTCTCGTTGACAACTCATAAGTCCATCAGCGAAAAAGATCGGTTTGTCACAGAGTGTAATCACGCACAGGGGCGTGGCCAGACCTGCCTCTTCCCGGCTAAGATAGCTATTATCTGCACGTATCACCTCCCCGATCCCTCACAATTCCCTCGCAAGTTCGACGCATGACGGGGACTGGACCTTGGCAATCAATATCAAAAAAACACGGTTGCGCACGCGCTTTTTACGGCTAGATTTCATCCCCTCCTCATTAGGCCTGCTCAAATGCCGATGGATATCGTCTTGTTTTCCGTGCAGGGGTAAAAAATTTTGATATGTTCAAGGTTTTACATTCGGGAAACGCAAATTATGACGCGCTTTATGGGGATCCTTTTCGCCACATTCCCACAATGTTACCTTTTCTCTCTAGAAACCTTTATTACGCATGCAGAAGCGTTTAACTCGCATAGTGGGTTTGCTCGGTCTGTGACGTCATATAGGGCCGTCACCTAGCGTGTAATTCACAGCTGCTGGATACACAATTTCTCTCATTGCCCCATTTCTCGAGAAGCCTCTCACGCATTTAGTAACGTTAACTCGCATAGTGGTTGCTGAGTATGGGTGACCGTCATATAGTGCTGTCTCCTAGCGGTTAAATCAACGATCTAGCCAATGTGTGGGTCTTGTGCTATGCGGCTAGCGTGCGCCGCGATTGGCTGGTTTCACCGACGTCACGCTCCGGCACTATACACTTGGCCCCGGGTATACCTGAACCTGGTTAAAAACTTCTGGAGGACCATGCCATTTTTGCACCATCATCACGTCGTTATTGCAGGCTAGGGTCAGCTGATTCCTTTAACAGATAACCCTGAGAATTACCCGTGGAGCCACGAACTGGCCCCGCCCTCTTTAGTTCGAGACGCCGCCGATAGGGGCGGTCTCTCTCTTCTCTCTCCTCTCCCCTCTCCTCTCTTCTACCTCTCCTCTCTCTCTCTCTCTCTCTCCTTCCCTCTCTCTCTCTCTCTCTCTCTCTCTTCTCTCCTCTCTCTGTCTCTCTGTCTCTCTGTCTCTCTGCTCTCTGTCCTCCTTCTCTCGGTCCTCTCTGTCTCTCTGTCTCTCTGTCTCTCTGTGTCTCTCTGTCTCTCTGTCCTCTCTGGTCTCTCTGTCTCTCTGTCTCTCTGGTCTCTCTGTCTCTCTGTCTCTCTGTCTCTCTGTCTCTCTGTCTCTCTGTCTCTCTGTCTCTCTGTCTCTCTGTCTCTCTGTCTCTCTGTCTCTCTGTCTCTCTGTTCTCTCTGTTCTCTCTGTCTCTCTGTCTCTCGTCTCTCTGTCTCTCTGTCTCTCTGTCTCTCTGTCATCTCTGTCTCTCTGTCTCTCTGTCTCTCTGTCTCTCTGTCTCTCTGTCTCTCTGTCTCTCTGTCTCTCTGTCTCTCTGTCCTCTCTGTCTCTCTGTCTCTCTGTCTCTCTGTCTCTCTGTTCTCTCTGTCTCTCTGTCTCCTGCTCTGTCTCTCTGTCTCTCTGTCTCTCTGTCTCTCTTGTCTCTCTGTCTCTCTGTCTCCTCTGTCTCTCTGTTCTCTGTCTCTCTGTCTCTCGGTCTCTCTGTCTCTCTGTCTCTCTGGCTCTCGGCTCTCTCTCGGCAGAGAGGGCGCACGCGGGAGAGTAGGGAGCGCGGGCGCGAGGGAGCACGCGGGCATACATCGAGGAGTCGCGGACGGCAAAACTTATGAAGTCGTTAAATCGAAGGTGTTACAGACGCGCGGTATCGGCAGTTCGCACGTTTTCTCTCTTCTCTTCTCTTCTCTCTACCCTCCTCACTCTTCCTCTCTCTCTTACTCTCCACTCTAACCTCCTCTCTCGGATATTCTAATCCTCTCTCTGTCTCTCTGTCTCTCTGTCTTCTCTGTCTCTCTGTCTCTCTGTCTCTCTGTCTCTCTGTCTCTCTGTCTCTCTGTCTCTCTGTCTCTCTGTCTCTCTGTCTCTCTGTCTCTCTGTCTCTCTGTCTACTCCTGTCTCTCTGTCTCTCTGTCTCTCTGTCTCTCTGTCTCTCTGTCTCCTCTGTCTCTTGTCCTCTCTGTCTCTCTGGTCTCTCTGTCTCTCTGTCTCTCTGTCTCTCTGTCTCCTCTGTCTCTCTGTCTCTTCTGTCTCTCTGTCTCTCTGGTCTCTCTCGTCTCTCTTGGTCTCTCTGTCTCTTCTGTCTGCTCTGTCTCTCTGTCTCTCTGTCTCTCTGTCTTCTCTCTCTCTCTCTCTCTCTCTTCTCTCTCCTCTCTCTCTCCTCCTCTCTCTCTCTCTCTCTCTCCTCTCTCCTCTCTCTCTTCTCTCTCACTCTCTCTCTCTCTCTCCTCTCACTCTCTCCTCTCTTCTCTCTCTCTCTCTCTCTTCCTCTCTCTACTCTCTCTCTCTTCTCTCTCTCTCTCTCTCTCTCTCTCTCTCTCTCTCTCTCTCTCTCTCTCTCTCTCTCTCTCTCTCTCCCTCTCTCTCTTCTCTCTCTCCTTCTCTCTCTCTCTCTCTCTCCTCTCTCTCTCTCTTCTCTCTCTCCTCTCTCTCTCTCTCTCTCTCTCTCCTCTCTCTCCTCCTCTGCAAACTCCTCTACCCTCTCTCTACCTCTCTCTCTCTCACTCTCTCCTTCCTCTCTCCTCTACTTCTCCTCTCTCTTCTCTCTCTCTGTCTCTCTCTCGTCTCTCTGCCTCTCTCTGCTCTCGCTCTCTCGCTCCTCGTTCTCTCGCCTCTCTCGCTCTCTCGCTCTCTCGCTCTTCTCGCTCTCTCGCTCTCTCGCTCTCTCGCTCGCTCATTTCACGCACTCACTTCACTCGCTCGCTCGCTCGCTCGCTCATTTCACGCACCTCACCTCACTCACTCACACTCACTCACTCCACTCACTCACTCACTCACTCACTCACTCACTTCACTCACTCACTCACTCACTCACTCACTTACATTCACATTCACACTCACTAATCATTCATTCACAATCATACTCACACTCACACTCACTCACACTTACACTCCCACTCACTCAACTCACACTCACATTCACCTTCAACATTCACACTCACTCACACTCACACTCACACTCACTCACTCACACTCACACTCACACTCACACTCAACTCCATACTCACTCACACTCATTCACTCACTCCCCTTCTTCACTCGCTATTGCAAACAATTTGAATCGACTCATTTCCTTGACTCATCCCCAAAAATGTCAGACTCATGAGTCGATTCATGAATCAACCTCGGGAAGTCCGTTACAAATCTGCTCCATAGTCGCTAGGAGCGGTTCTTACTAGCTGCATGCTGATTTGTGGCGCGGTTCAAAACTGCCGCGACCAGATTCCGGGATGGCTCGTGAACGTCATCGTATTCCCGATATCATGGCCGCCGCTGTCCTGGACCCGGCCACCGCTGTGGCCATGATCTGAGCCGGCCACCTGCCCTCCGACATGCGGGCTCTGCCCAGCCCTACGTAGCTCACTCTTTTCGTTTCGTCCATTCTCCTCGACAGGCCCGGCTGTTCACACCCATTTTGTCACACACCAGTACTGATTATATACCGACCGCGTAGTGCCAGGTGCCGCCCCCACCGCCACCACATACTCCCCGTCCGCTAACGGTTCAAAAACCCACTTATCCCCTGCCGCTGGCCCGCTCCTCGATCCATTAAGCCAAGTTGCCGGCCAGCTCCGCACCTTTTTCGTTCCCCGGCCTCCTCTGCCTCACAAACATATCTGCCCGGCCTTCCCCCCACGCTCATACACACACCTTCTGCCTAACCATCCCCTGCGCTCATATAAACATCCTCTTGCCCGGCTCCAAGCGCGTGGTTCTGTCCACAAACCCCTCCCCTGTTCTCCCGCCTGATGGCCTCCACGGGGTGAATAGCCCCATTAACCCGGGCTAGGGACGGGAGCAGCAGGGTCGCCCCTCCCGCCATGTGACGTCATATTCGCCCAAACCAACACCCCAGCCTGGGTCGTCCCAGCGTGAATAGCATGGCTGATGGGTTGACGTGTGTGACGTTTGGTTGGGTTAGATTAATGATAATCGGATATATAGCGGGCAAAAGGAGCAAGCGAGATCCCTTACTTGTCAACTGGAGACTGATCGGATGCGCTGATGGTCGACTACGAAGTGTGACACACGAGGCCAAGAGCGTGTCGGGCCCGCGCCTCACGGCGCTGTTGGGACGCCACCTCCTGGCGTCTGCTTGACGTCACTGACCGCGTACTCTCCTTTGGCCCGACCCTCCTGGCTCCATGTCTCGGGGCGGCTGCCTCGGCTCTCTCCCGGCCTGGCTGTTGGCGCCCTCCCCTCGCGAACTCTGACCTCCTCCTGGCTCTCTCTCTCTCCGCGTGTGACCGCTCTTGTTCTCCACCACCAGCCGTTATATTCTCCTCTTACTTCCGTCTATACCGGCGTGTGACTTCCCGTCCACCTGCCGTCGGCGACGGTGGGCTTCCGTCTTGCTAATGGTCTCTTCCGGCCTGTTGCTCCGACCTTTCGCCACCCTCCATTGTTTTCTTTCGATCCAGTTCAAGTCGGCGTCCGGACCTAGTTAGCGACATCCGACGTTAAACGGGTTCCCCTGTTTCTTGACGGATCCGCTACCTCCGAATCTTGTTAGCGACCCCCAGCTGTTGACTCGTGGTTCACCCTGTGCTGATTATCCGCCAAATCCGCATCCTGTGGTGTTTTCCTGTTCTGGTTAACCGGTTAATCAGCTCCCTCCGGCCTCTCGCTAGGGCGTCCCGGTGTTGTTTCCTGTTCTGGTTAACCCGGGTGCGTGGCTAAGCAGTTATATCCGTCGTTGTTCACACCTGGCCTAGGCGGCCGGGTGGTTCTGAGTTTTGCGCCGGGGGCGTGACGCTACATCTCGGCTTTACACACCTGGCGATTGAGAGTGCTGCTCTCCAATTTGTCTGGATGGTATGAAGACCAAACAGGAAGTTACGTCCCGCCTTGGTCCCTTCCCGACACGCACCCCTGCGTCCGGCAGCTGCCTGATATGCGCCGGCCGGCCCCTCCGCCGTCGCCTGGGGCGCGAGACGGCTTCCTGGCCGGGACCGTCTCAATGGTAACTCTATTTGATCCACCGCAGCCCAGCTATGTCGTATTTTGCGCGTCGGCGGATCATTTCTGGCCCGTGACTTCATCACCCCCTGATCTGCTGGTCTCTGGGGGGGGGGGGTGGGGGTTCCGGGTCTTCGTACGTGACGGGAGTGAAGTGAATTGTCGGCCGACTGGGTCACGGTACCGTGGTGCCCGGACGACTAATGCTCTCTTGGTTCTCTGTATACCAGCTGGCGTTTCTTTGTCAGCGCAGGGTCCGCCCTGTGGTGAACTAAATGACGAAAAGTCGGCTGTACGGTTATTCAATGTTACAGCGTTACACATACATGCATGCATGTATGTATGTATTTATGTATATATTGTATGATGTATGTATGTAGGCATGTATGCATGTATGCTGTATGCATGTATGCATGTATGTATGTATGTATGTATGTATGTATGTATGTATGTATGTATGTATGTATGTATGTATGTATGTATGTATGTATGTATGTATGTATGTATGTATGTATGTATGTATGTATGTATGTATGTATGTATGTATGTATGTTATGTATGTATGTATGTTGTATGTATGTATGTATGTATGTATGTATGTATATATACGTGTGTTATAAACGACCAGCATCTCTCGCTACTGATCTATTTTTAACTGATCACCAAGACAGAAGAAGGCGGGTTTATTTAAAAAAGAAAAAGAAATGCTTTCAATCGATAATTTTCTGGAATTGTCCCCATTTACTATCGAAGCCATCTAAATAATTCCTTAATCTATATGCACTATATTCCTTTTCAGCTTCAATCTTTAAAGCTTTCATCATTACAGTTAACGAAGGTGAAGCTTTATTCATTCGCGCTTTGTGTCCTTACCAATCGTTTGCTAGTAAGGCAATTATATTTGAAAGATCATTGAGGAAGAAACAATCTGATAATATTTATATGTATTACTTTATTGTATTGCTGTTTTATGTGTGAGAGAACTTCCTCATGAATATTTCAACATCCGGACAGTACAGGAAAACATGGGCTAGAGTTTATGTTACCTGTTACACAAAAGGACAAAGGTTCGAAGATTGTATATTCATTAGCGGGTCAATGCAAAACAGATTTCAGATTTAATAGTGAAAATAGCATGCGCTATGTCATTACAAGCTTACGTGCATTTTTTTATGTTAAAAATCAAATTTGGAGGTGCCAACCGGCCTCTTTTTTTAGGACCAATTTTGCCAATTTTTTTTTCGTCAATATCGTACATTTTGGCATGAATAAGTTGTGTACGTTTTTTGAAAATATTATTTTAGGATTATCCGTATGCTGGTCGACAGCCGTAGTGATTTCATAAAGTTATCATATACATTGAAGCTGTTTCTCCGCATTTCCAGTAAGGATTTTAATGCACACGCTCGAGCAGCAATCTATTGAGCGGAATTGCAGTTTATGTACTAGGTGCAGTTTTTCCGGCTTCGAGGCCTACAGAGGGGCTCCACACGCACATGAAATGCACATCACCAAAGGTTAAATTCAGTGCAAAGGACGCAGGAACCGGGATGTGGGCAGGGGTATCCCACACCCTCCCCCAAAATATATTATATATATATATATATATATAATATATATATTATATATATATATATATATATATATATATATATCGGATTTTAACATTACGCCTCTGGGTGTTACAGGGAAATATCGAGTTCAGAATGCCTCCCCCCCCCCAACTTTCGGAGGGGTTGCGGCCGTTCCTTGCTCAGTGGGAACTGGATCTGGAGACAGGGACAGGTACGGGCCGGGGAGATACGACAGGTACCAGACCTCACGTCTGAAGGCAGGACAGGTAATTTACCGACCCTCAACGTCTGAAGCAGGACAGGTTACCGACCCTCACGTCTGGAGACAGGATAGGTACCGACCCTCACGTCTGGAGACAGGACAGGTACTGGGCCTCACGTCTGGAGATCAGGACACTGAGGCAGGTCACGTCTGGAGACAGGACAGGTACCTGGGAGTCGCTTTACGTCTGGAGACAGAACAGGTACCGGGCCTCGACGTCTGGAGACAGGTGCAGGTGTACCGGGCCTTGACGTCTGGAGACAGGACAGGTACCAGGCCTCACGTCTGAAGACAAGACAGCTACCGGGCCTGGAGACAGGCAGGTACCATACCTCACATTTTGGAGGCAGGACAGGTACTGGGCCTCACGTCTGGAGACAGGGCAGGCTGAAACTTTGTGACTTTTCCCAAAATTGAATGTCGCGTGGGTGTGTTAAAATTTTGAGAAAAAAAAAATCGGTCCAGCAGAAGGCCCGATCTTTTTTCCCAAACCAGGCTCCTGTTTTGGGGAGGTGTTACGATGCAGTTTTGCGGCGCATAACTTCCTTCGTAGTTTGCAGTGCAGTAAAAATGCGTCGAGAAACAATTCCAATGCAATCATGCATCATAGATACTGGGATAGTACATATTTTTTGGGGGCATGAGGCGCACTCAAGGATACCAAAATGGGAGGCGATACCCACCCTCAAATTAGGTCCAACTTCAAATTAGTAAGATGATAAAAGCGTTACGCGCATGGTGCCCCCCCCTTCCATGTTTTTCCTGGATCCGCCTATGCGCAATATATCAAACTAAAGGGATTATACGGTTTTTCCCAGAATAATGAGTTACATAGTAAAACGTACTTATAAAGGTGGTAGAAGTCCCACCGGTAGCTACATTTTTCTGGAAATGGCCTCTTCTGCACGTAAGGACATTTCCAAAGTGCGCGTGATGCCACCGCGTATTTTCTGCAGGACCGGCTGAGGCAGAGCCAGTCATCTCTTTTATGCTAATAAAAAACACCTCACTGATGGCATATTCCGGTAAAATAAGCAATATTTGAAAGAAAATAAACTTGTTTTTGTTCCAACGACAGCAGCAGTTACCTAGTTTTCCCATAAAATTATATATTTTTAATAAATTTTCATGCAAAAAAAAACAATACGCCACCACCAAATTCTCAACGCTAAAAGCCAGAGAAAAGAAAACCACCAAAAACACAGAACTTCAACGAACAGTGTGTAGTAATACAAAGTCCCCGTCAGTTTTGAATTGCATAATAATTTTGTGATCCAGTGTAGGACTTGCAGATAATTCAAAACTCTAAAATTGATCTTTAAGGGAAAAAATAAAGACCTTTCGATTTTGTTCGCAACAATTTCTTAGGCTACCGTTATGGTTTTTCAAATCATTTTATTTAAGTTTAAGAATTAAATAAAATTATTCCCAAATTCAAGTTGTAAGTTTGGAAAAAATACAAAACAAGTACCTTGTGTACTTCATGACAGGGGCGGATCCAGGAATTTTCTAAGGCAGGGGGCTTCAGGCCTGAGGGCGGCAATATTTCCTCGGTGACGGGGGGCGGCATGGTGCCTTCCAAGGGCGACATAATGCCTTCCGAGGGCGGCGATGTACCTTCGAGGGCGGCATTAATGCGTAATGTGAGGGGCGCAAGGAAGATGTCTTCTGAGGGGTGCCAGGGTGCCTTCCAAGAGTGCTACGATGCTGTTCGTAGACGCAAGGGCGCCCTGGGCGGCCTCCCGAAAACGCTAACGGCGCCTTCGGCGCCGGCAAATCCAATGCAAAAATGGCGCCGTTTCTTCTAAGGCAGGGGGCTTCAGCCCCCTACGGCCCCCTCCCCCTGGACTCCGCCACTGCTTCATGAAGGTCATTGACAAATTCGTCCTTCCCCACCATTGTTTACATCGAGTGCGGTATTTTTGGAGGCTCTCTGTGACGTTTCCGATCAAACTGAGCGCTGCTCGGACACACGCTAGTAGCGCTAGTAGCGCTTTCGTTCTCCATGGCAACCAGGCGTCAGTCAATCAAAAGCCCAGGAAAGGGAATACGTTTCTAGCTTTTTCATTGGCTCACGGCTGCACTGGTTGCCATGAGGACGAAAGCGCTACTAGCGTGCGTTCGAGCAGCGCTCTGATCGTGAAGCAAATCCGTGAAGCATCCGTGATGCATGACTGACTATCAGTATAAGTCATGAATAACAACAACATGCAAAACTAATACCACTCGAATAAAATATGGGCGGAATGAATTGAACCCCAAGGCAAGCTAGTATTCGCAAAGCACTCGGCACTGCGCACAATAGCAAAAGGTGAAGGGAAATGGATATTGGATACAATATTATTACGTCACAAGTTTCTGAAGTGTCAACTACTATGAAATACAGTTGATAAAATACCTTTAATAATGATTACAAGACAATCCAAACTTAAAAACACTCATTTGAATAAGTCTTTAATTAGCTTTCAGCTCAAAATCAGATATATTTTGCAATGCTACACAAGAATTGCACCATTGACGTCATTAACAAAGCCTGCTACGGGACTTGGGTATACTAATCAGGAACAACTCGCACAATGGTTAAGTGCGCCGAAGAAGCATGACAATGACTTTGTAAACAAATCGCCGACGCTAAATAGGTCGCCGTCGATGTGCATCGATGAGCTTCCGATTTAATTGGCAGTTTTTGTGTTATTGTTTGTTAGTTTTGTTGGGGAAAATATATTTTTTCATGATAATATAAAGCATAGTGTTATATACACTATACAGCCACAAACAAATTATACATACTCCTAATGTTTGAAAACAAATGAATCGATTAAAAAAAAATGAGGGTCGCAACCACTAACTATGCCGCTGTTGATGTGCATCGATGAGTTTCCGATTTTATTTGCCACTTTTTTTCCAATCGCTGTTAGTTTAGAAGATCGCCGGGCATACAATCACAACAAGCAGAACGCACAATTATATTTTCCACTCCATTGCGTAAAAAAACAATACGGGAAAAGCCCGCAGTTTGATGAGGACCAAAAGGTACTTGCAAGTACCGGTCGTTAAAAGTGTGAACGCTTATCAACTTTAACTTGAAATATCTTTCGGTAGGAAAGTTTTCATGCAAAATGTGATGAATTTACAATATATTTTGGTCTCGTCTGACGATTTCAAGTGCTAACTCCATTTTATTGGAAAAAGGTCATTATTTCCCTTTAAGATAGAAGTGGTGGACAAGTATGCCGATCAAGTACTTGTTAGCTGATACTAGTCTCGAAAAACGTCGAAGTTTTAACGCTGATAATTGGTGAAATAATGGACTAAATGAGCATTGAGGTCCCTGTTATATGTCTTAAACGTGTTTAAAGCTCATACAACTGCAAAAGATTGCATTTTACGTCAGGACGGAAACCCGTATAATCCCTTTAACAAATTACAGCATATAATGCCCACATGTGACGTTCATGACGTCCCAAACAATCACGAACAGCACATATTTTTTATCTCTCAGAAAATCCCCCCATTTTACATTCCCTGAATACGCCTAAGATTTTTTATTTTGTTTTTGTCTTTTTATATATTAAAGACTAGTACATTTGAAGCTCAAAAACGTTTGGGCCATGACAATCGGTCGAGCCACATGGCTGCAATAACGTTTAAAAAAAACACCAAAAAATTTCGGATTTTTTGCCCCCTGGCCCCCCCCATTTTTTAACATAACAAAAAATTGGGGGTCCAAAAAGAGATCTCTGGGGGGGGGGGGCAGAATCTGCCCCCCCCCCCCCCCCCTCCCCCGCAGGTTAACGTAATTCTGGCCGCCCGCAGGGAATAGGGTTAATGTTCTATTGATGTGGCCACCTATTTCGCTTTGCCATTTATTGTTTACTCTTTTTTCTTTTTTTTTAATTTAGTCCAAATGTTTTGTGTGGATGGATTTCCGAGGTCAGGACACACGCTAAGCAGAGCTTGTTGCGCAGGTCCTGACCTCACCACCCGATCGCGCAATTCCTGTTGGCCGGCAGAATTTAGAGACGAAAGTTTTACGTGCCCGACATACCTGGACAGTGGACACGGTCCGCCCCGCTCACTTTCAGATCCGTCTCTTTCAGATCTACTTACTATACTTTCTTTTACTTATACTTTCAGATCCGTCTCTAAATTGTTTTGTGCTAAAGCTTTCACAAATACATTGTACACATATTTTGTGAATTTCGATTCGTTCATTACGACTTCTATCTTATATGGAATGTTTGGTTTATTTACCTTTCTTCCTGGCAAGGAATAGTTTATCAAGTTCTGCAGAAGTCTCCGTACCAACCTTTCGTAGCAAATGAATGTCATTTTTATTCCAATCTTTTCTTTGATATTTTCTTTTGAGTAGAACTGACCAGAAGGATTAAATAAATCGCAAATAAAACGTAACCCTTTTTGTCCCATTGCTTAATAATACTTTTTGGAAATCCACTATGGTCAGAAAACTATCCAATTCCGATAGTATTCAAGGGCGGATCCAGGGGGGGGGGGGGGGCGAACGGGGCCATGGCCCCCCAAGCCTGTTTAAGGGGGGGGGGGGGGGCAAACTATGTTTTGGCCCCCCCAAGACGTGAAATCTAATGCATTCTATATTTGCGTTTTTAGAACGGTACTGGGCATCCCAAAATTGCAGCAGTCAAAATCAAGCTAGCCACAGTCAAAAACTGAAAAATTTCGCGCCGCTTCGCGGCATGACACAAGTTTCGCAATTGCATATACAAATTTGGAAAATTAATTACATTAAGTGTCTTGCAGAGGCTCTCCTTGGCGGTAATTGCTGGCCCCAGGGCCAACTCTCTTCATAAAATATTATCTTTAAAGCGGGCTACATGTTTAGCTTGTCTGCCGAGTTCCGAAAAAGGCGAGCGAACGCAAAGACGCGGACTTCGGCAACCGGAAGCTGTTCCAGCGGTGCCCAACTTGTTGGCCCGAAGAGCTAAAAGTGGGGACCAGGCCAGGACTATCTCCCCAAGCCATCTCCCCCAGGCTCCTCCAGATCCACAGGGACCATTTATGCGCGGAAATGTCGGTCTGCCTCCTGCTACTTCGAAACCATTTGCACCGTTACCAGTTGTTTGTTACAGTTCGGTACATAGGTATGTATACAGACTACAGTTATTATTATCATATGTACTATTGAGCGCAGACTGCCACCGGCCATCGTGATTTACTATCCGAGGCTAATGTATATGAAAAACTACCTTCATTTCAACATTTTGCATCATACCGAGATGTGCAACCAGGAAAAGGGGTTACCTGAGGCTTGGCTCCACTCACGGTCTGGTTCCAATATTAAAAATGCGTTTTCCACGACCTAAAATTAAAATGTTCACGCCGCTTCGCGGCGTCACATCAGTGGCCATCGTCATAACGAAGCCATCGTCATCGTCTTCGTTTCGTCGTAACGCTGAATTGAATGAATAACATTTTTAGCTTCTTATCCTCTACAAGGCTAAGAAGCTAAAAATGCCTATGTTTCTGGGTTTTATCAGGCAAACCCGAGCACAAAAAAATTCGCGCCGCTTCGCGGCGCTAAATAACAAGTACTTACTATAACACAGTGGCGGATCCAGGGGGGGGGGGGGGAGCCGTAGGGGCTGAAGCCCCCTGCCTTAGAAAACGGCGCCATTTTTGTATAGGATTTGCCGGCGCCGAAGGCGCCGTAGCGTTTTCGGGAGGCCGCCAGGGCGACCTTGCGTCTACCAACAGCATCGTAGCACTCTTGGAAGGCACCCTGGCACCCTCAGAAGACATCTTGCCGCCCTCACAACGTATTATGCCGCCCTCGGAAGGTACATCGCCGCCCTCGGAAGGCATTATGCCGCCCTCGGAAGGCACCATGCCGCCCCCGTCACCGAGGAAATATGCCGCCCTCAGGCCTGAAGCCCCCTGCCTTAGAAAATCCTGGATCCGCCCCTGCTATAACATGCAAATCCACATTAAAAATGTTGCAAAGGCTTAAATACACGAATAACAAATTGGGGTACATTTTTTTCTCGTCATTTCAGCCGACCCCCCCACTCAAAAATTATCGGCGACGCCCCTGGGTACAGCTGACAATTGACATAGTTTTTCTCAGTGTAAGGCAATGTCGGAACAATACAAACTGCAAGCTGACATCTTTCCTTTTTCGATATCCCAAATGTCGAAAACCTAAAAAAAAAAATGGGGACAAAATAGAAATCGTGTGGTTGCAAAATAAAGTGGCCCAAATCCGGGGAGAAATTCGAAATTGGGGGTAGGTAAGGTCCGCTAAAAAAAAAACGGTTTGGCCCCCCCCCCCAAACGGCCGGCTGGAACCGCCCTTGATAGTATTTCTTCATTACTGTGATAGTATTGTGTAGCAAACCTTATTAATGCATTAAGTATATCTTTGTACAAAGAGTTTGTAATGTGTTTCCTTATTAACATGAGTTTTTCCTTCCCATATGTAAGGAGATGATTTACATTTGGTAATTGTGTATGTGCGATGTGTACAATCGGCTTTTGAAGTACTTAAGCGTTTGAGCCATGATAGTTCCATACTGTCAATGAAGCTTTTTATATCAATCATTTTCAAACCGTCTTGTTCATAGTTTTGTATAAGCTTCGTTCGTTTGATCTTGTCCCCTTTTCCACTCCATATGAATCTATTAAAAAAAATTGTTTCTATTTCTTTTATGTATTATGCAGGTTGGTTTGGCAATGCTATGAATAAATGTACAAGTTTTGACAATAATAACGCTTTTAATATGCATATCTTTCCAACTGGGGAAAGATTACGCCTCTTCCATTGCTCTATCTCTCTATGGATAAGACATTTTATGTCGAATATTGTTCGCTGTAATTCTGTCTAGACTTGTAGCTGTGTAGTGTATTCCAAGTACTTTTAGGTCACTCATAATTATAATCCCCAAGTCCACTGGTATATCTTTTTTTCCCAATTGGTAGGCACGCTGTTTGATCTAAATTTACTTTAAGGCCGGAGAGATGGGCAAATTTAACAGGCTCATTCATAGCACCTCTTACTGACCTTTCTGTGCCATCTAACAACACAATTATGTCATCGGCATACTGGGAAATACGAATCTGCTTCTCTGGTGATATGTTTATTCCTTTTATTTCTGTAGATCGGTTTACCTGGCCTGCCAACCAACAAATCAACATTGAGACAAAGAAAACAAAGAAATGTTGAGATTCTGTTGACCTTATCACGCCGTGTCATTTATCCTCCTCCTCCGCGTACGGCAGCCATTGTTGACGGGGATATCATCGGCACAGGATGAGGTAATCTGATGAATTTCATCACGTTTCGATTTTCAGTAAATCGTTATTATTTCTAGATGGATATATATATATATATATATATATATATATATATATATATATATATATATATATATATATATATATATATATATATATATATATATATATATATATATATATATATATATATATGCAACGCCCAGATATATATACGGATAAAAACGTATAACAGGATCTGATGCCTGGGATCGGGATCCTAGATCCAACGAATCTAAGATCTTGGGTATCTCCTATCATCTCATCCCCAAGGACAGATGCATGTGAGGCCTGGAATGTTTTCAAAGCTAGATTAAGCCAAATTCAGAATCGGCATATACCCCTCAGGCGCAAACGTAACAGAACCAAGGGCAAACCAGTTTGGCTTACCCCAGAAGTAAGGAGTGCTATACAAGCTAAAAGAAGTGCATTTGGCAATTTGAAGGGATCTTCACTAGATATAAATCAGAAGGCCTACCAGAATGCAAGAAATCCAGTTAAGAAAAAGGTCAGAGCAGCTAAAAGGGCAAAGGAACTTGATTTAGCTAGACATTGTAATGCAGATAGTAAGAAGTTCTTCAGTTTTTATAAGTTCAGTACAATTTCCAAAAATATAGGTCCATTTAAGGTAGATGATGTGTTAGTTAGCAAGGACAGTGAAATGGTTGAAATGCTTAATGATCAGTTTCAATCTGTCTTTACTATCGAGGACCAGAGTAGTATTGCAGCACTTCAGCCTGAGCTAGAGACAGAGGAGACTATAGGAGAGCTAGGTGGCATAAGTAGTGAACTTGTTCTAGAATATCTAAAGAAAGTAAGGCCTAACAAGGCAGAAGGACCTGATGAAATCCATGCTAGACTTCTATGAGAATCTGAAAGGGAGTTGTCGGTTCCATTGGCCATAATATTTTCTAAATCACTCGCAGATAGTAAAATTCCACTTGATTGGAAAAGAGCAAATGTTGTTCCTATTCATAAAAAGGGAGATAGAAGTAAAGAGGAAAACTATAGACCGGTTAGTCTGACCTCATTAGTCTGCAAGGTGCTTGAATCAATCATCAAAGATAAGATTGTTGAATTCTTGGAGCAAAATGAACTCATCAAGGATACACAGCATGGCTTTAGGAAGGGCCGTTCTTGTTTAACAAATCTTCTGGAGTTTTTGGATGTTGCAACATATAGCTTTGATCAGGGTAAACAGCTAGATGTAGCTTTTCTTGATTTAAGTAAAGCATTTGACAAAGTCCCCCATACAAGACTGGGGTTGCAACTTAAAATTCATGGGATCAGGGGCAAGATTCTGGATTTGATAGAAACGTGGCTTTCAGGACGCCAGCAAAGGGTTATATTGAATGGGTGCCAATCACAAAGGAAGGAGGTTCTCAGTGGGGTTCCACAGGGCTCAGTCCTGGGCCCATTGCTTTTTATAATATTTGTGAATGCAATTGAGAACAGTATAGACAGCAAAGTCTTGAAATTTGCAGACGATCTAAAAGTTGTCAGGATTATTAGAGGAAAACATGATCAGGATGTTTTTCAATCAGATCTGGACAAGCTAGTTGAGTGGTCTGAAGCATGGCAGATGAAATTAAATTTGAGTAAATGTAAGATTATGCACGCTGGACGGGTTAGCAGCGAACATAGGTATGAAATGGGTGGGCAGAAAATGGAGCAGATTGAAAAGGAAAGAGATTTAGGTGTCGTGGAAAACAATAGACTATCAGCGTCAGACCAGGTTGTAGAAGCTAGGAAAAAGGCACTTAGAATGCTAGGGGCCATTAACAGAAATGTTTCCTACAAGAGTGGAAAGGTAATAACAAAACTGTATTGTGCATACGTTAGACCACATTTGGAGTATTGTGTACAAGCCTGGTCTCCAACATATGAGAAAGATTGCTGGTTGTTAGAAAGAGTTCATAAAAGGGCAACAAAAATGGTTAATTGTCTTGGTAGTTTACCTTATGAAGATAGATTAAAGAAATTGGGTATGTTTTCACTTAGATATAGAAGGCTAAGAGGAGATCTAATTGAAGTCTTCAAATTTGTAAATAGTCAGCATTCTGGATATTTAAAGGGTATGTTTGAGTTCAATAGGGAAAATCGAGGTAGAGGTCATCAGCATAAACTCATTATGAAACAAAGTAGGACTAGGCTACGACAGCCATTTTTCAGTAGAAGGGTTGTAGGACATTGGAATATGCTACCAGGGGATGTCGCTGATGCAGTGACACTTGCTTCCTTCAAAATTAGATTAGATAAATACTTTACAGAGAAGGGATTAGTTCATAAATACTCGTGGGATTAGCCTTCTTTTATGCAGGTAGAGTAAGGTGATTTGAAGGGGCGAGACTGGTGGAGGGGGGGGGGGGGGTGGGGGTGGGTGCAACCTCGGATGGGCCGAAGAGGCTCTTTGTTGCACTTTTCTTTTATGTCTTTGTTTTTATGACAACGCTGCCGTGCTGATGGAGCTGGAGGCGTAGATAACACTCCGGTCGGTGATGGGAGTTGTAGGGGGCGCGCCAGTCGGCTGGGTAGAAGCGGCATCATGTGCGCTGTGAATTGAAGAGCTATCTCTGTAACCCTGTAGCGATGTGGATTTAGATGGGATTAAATGGACGACATCTCTGATGTTCGTAGAATAAACTGCGTATGCTTTTATGTATAATCGGTACAGTGGGCAGCGTCCCTATCATGTGCGACGTGAGTGTGTGGTGGGTGTTGCGTGATTGCAAATACATGGGTCTCTCTCAAAATCACGAGATCCACCGCCATTGACAATTTCGAAATCTCCGGATCGATCTTGTATGATTCGCAGTCCAAAATGTGTTTACACTTTTATATTGACCGCATGACCACATGTGGTTCGCGGTTTGAACTGAGACAATATATTCCAGTGTCCGTTCTACATGATATATGTTTAATATAGGTACCAGTCAGGTCACACACATGAACGGCTCATCTCAAGTACATATGTATTTCATGAATGACCAGACCGTGTTCCATAGGACCAAGCCTCCATGCAGCCAGCCAGAAGAAAGCCACACCATACAAAACTTAACGTTTCACATCCGGGCTACATAAACGCAGGCCGCAAGTCGCAACAGTAAGAACCTAATCGGTTCTTGCAGCTATAAAATAATACAGGTACATAGATAAGCACCAGCACGCACATCTCTCGGCAGTCACACCAGATCACGGCACAGCCATGTCGCCTAGATCCACACGCTCGGGAACATGCTGGTCGGGCATTTTGCGTGAATGACTAACAGACGAACATTCTATCACACGTGGACCAGGACCAGCCTGCGTGAATTCAGACTCGACCACTAGGCCCCGCTTCCTTCAATACATGTTATCGCATAGGTCGCGCGCATATGGCCGCTCACTGGAGTGTGACCGCGCGTGCCGGGCCAGCTCGTTCTGCTCTTCAGCAATACGTTTCGCTTTCATCCGGCAACATGCGTCACTCTTTTGTTTTTAGTGTGACTGCGCGAATGTCTGGTCATGTTGCTCTTCCGTGCGAGCTCACATATGTTTCACCAGTTCCAGCCTAGAAGCGCATCCCTGTCCAAATATTTCACACAGAGATGGAATTTTCCCTGATATATCTTCCAAGAATGCCTACTAAAATTCTGCTTGAATGTAAAACTTGTACTACATTCGTCACAAGAAAACGTGCCCTCTTTTGTACGCGCCTGCAAAATTTGAGTCTTTCCGGAAATGGAAGAACAAGAATGCCGCGCATGCAGCGCCAGGTTGCGCTCTGTAGCAAACCTCTCACCACAAAGGACGATCCACTATGTGGAGTCGCTTATGCTCGGCCAGACTAGTCTTTGACGTGAACACCTCGCCACATGTCACATTTCAGCGAGTGTGCCTTTCAGTGGCTAAGTGAATGCCTGGTCATATTGCTCTTTAGTGAAAACTTCTTGCCACAAACAGCACATGAAAACGGGTGCTCTTTCGTATGAACTCGCATATGCCGCACCAGTTCCAGCTTAGAAGCACATCCCTGTTCACATATTCCACACGGATATGGGCTTTTCCCTTTGTGTATCTGAGAATGTCTGACATGATTGCTCTTTAGAGAAAACTTCTTGCCACAAACAGCACATGTAAACGGGCGCTCTTTCGTATGAACTCGCATATGCCGCACCAGTTCCAGCTTAGAAGCACCTCCCTGTCCACATATTTCACACGGATATGGGCTTTTCCCTAAGTGCATCCGAGAATGTCTGATCAGACTCTGCTTAAATGAAAAGCTTTTACCACATTCGTCACATTTGAGCGAGCGCGCCTTCGCGTGGCTTCGTGCATGGCTAGTTATGCTGGTCTCGTTCTTGCCACAGATGGGCGGACGCTTCGGGCGCTTCCTGGTGTGAACTAGCAGATGATTTTTCAGGTGCATCATAGACAAGCATGCTCGCCCACATATTTCACACTCGAATGGGCTATTCCCTGTATGTGTCCATTGATGTCTTACAAGATTGTTTTTGCGTGAAAAACTTTTTCCACATTCCTCACAGAAAAACGGACGCTGTTTCGAATGCACTCGCATATGTCGGGCCCAATCAGAATGGAACAAATATGAACATCCACACTCGACGCATGGAAATCGACTTTCGGTTGTACTCTGTCTACGTTTCCGCCGTTTCTTTTGCGCGGCCATCCCCTTCTCAGCTTGGTCACCAAGGGAACTGTTCTGGCTTGGAGCCTTGTCACGGCATCCCGGCGCGAAGGGTGCGTCCTCTTTGGTGTCCTGCGTTGCATGTCCCGTTTGGTGCAGGTCTGCAACAGGTACCAAACCGTGACAGTACATGGCCGGATCTCTAACATGTTTGCCGCTATCCTACGATTGAAGGTCATGTGTTGCTGCTGGCGACGATGGATCAAACACCTTAACAAATATGATGGAGAACTGACAGAAGTGATATAAAGGGATACTTCAACCAAAAATAGACTGGAATATTTGGCACGGACAAAAAGGCGAAAGACGAGTACATGACGGACGAACTGTTAGAACTCCCTACTACGGGGACAGCGACGCGTTTCCTGCACACACATAGTGACTGTAACGGTGGGTCACAAATGTATGCCGTACCCGATGAGAAGACAGCACATCCGCCACACCTCCCCTTCCAGCAGGATGACCAGCGCACCAGATCACTTCACCTCCTTTAGCTTGGTACACCAGCTGTGTCCCAGGTGTTCTGCCACTAAGCATTGCAATGTTGGACAAATCACGAAGTAAGCATTTAGCCATGCAAGGAAATGAGTGAGTGCATGACGCACTTGAGATGCGCTTGGTTTTCAGGCTCGGTTGATTTGATATCATACCCATGATGCTGGGAATCTAGCAAATAGCAACTTATTTCCTAACATAGATCAATCAGGTAAGGCGCACAAAAAAAGAGTCTTTTGACACATTCACCATATCCTAGGTGTTGATTTATATACTTTTGGGGTGGTCCTCGCCCCCCCCCCCCACATGTTGAGTTCGTCCCTCCAAAGGCGCTCTCGCCCTCCTCCTCCCCCCCCCCCAATGTTTTCTGGCCACCGACCCAAGAGAACCGGAGGGGCCGAGCCCCTCAAATCACCTGAAGTGGACAAAAAAATGGCGCATTTCCTAATTTAAACGTAAATATATGCAACTCTTATAAAGACAGTTTGTGTAAAAATACTTATGCATGCAATACAAGGCGAAAGCCGATGAGCTTTTAGAATTTTGTGGCTTTTTGCCGTTATGATAAACGATTCTTCACGTCAAAGCGTAGTTGGTGGGATGAGATATGAACCACGAGACGTTATTAGCAACCACTATAGGTTTGGGTGCCTCGTTTTCCATTTCAAGGGATACTGTTCGGGTCGGATCCGTACCGAGTAAATTGATAAATTAATGAGGAATCAAGGAGTGTACCGAATAAATCTCTCTTCCCCAAAATAAATTGTTTTGTAGTCGGAAATGAGTCGCCTAAAAAGTTGAAGCATCTAGGCAGAGGCGTAGCCACGGCGACCTGAGGGACCGCGGTACCCCCGTGGGTCTCCACAGGACCCTGCGTAGCTCTATGAGTTTTGTATGCTTTTTATCTGAAACAGCCTGATAATCGCTCTGATGCCGCACTTTTCGTCTTCGGGCCCTCTGTAGGCCAGATTGAGTCCCCTGCAGGCCCGAGTGGGCCCTTCAGAGGCCCGAGTGGGCCGTTCAGAGGCCAGAGTGGGCCCTCTGGAGACCAGAGTGGAACCTCTGGTTGGAGGTCAGAATCTGGGTGCCATAGTGGGCCCTCTTTAGGCGATAATCAGCCATCCGGAGGCGGGCCAGAAGTAGAACGGGTATTCTGAATGCCAGAGTGGGCCCTCTGGAGCCCAGAATGGGCCCTCTGGAGGCTGGCAATGAGCAGAGTGGGCCCTTGGGGCTTGGAATGCCTGAGTGTGCTATACATAGGCCATAGTGGGCCTTCTGGAAGCCAGAGTAAGCCCTCTGAATGCCAGAGTAGGTCCTCTGGAGGCCAGAGTGGGTCCTACAGAGGCCAGAGTGGGCCCTCTGTAGGACAGAGTGGGCCCTCTGTAGGTCAGAGCAGGCCCGCTAGAGGCCATATTGGGTCCTCCAGAGGCAAGAGTGGGTCCTCCAGAGGCAAGTGTGGGTCCTCCAGAGGCAAGTGTGGGTCCTCCAGAGCAGGGGCGGATCCAGGGGGGGGGGGGGTCCTGGTCCTGAAACTATGATTCCTCCCCCCAACGGTCCGACACAGTTGTAAAAATTGTCTTTGCAGCAGTCAAAATTCAACTATCCACAGTGAAAAACTTGAAAATTTCGCGCCGCTTCACGGCATGACACAAAATTCGCAATTGCTTATACAAATTTGGAAAATGGGAAAATGAATTCATTAAGTGTCTGGCAGAGGCTCTCCTTGGCGGTACCTAATTGCTAGCACCAGGGCCCACTCCCTTCATAAAATATTAACTTTCAAGCGGGCTACATGTTCAGCTAGTTTGCCGAGTTCCGAAAAAAGGCTACGCGAACGCAAAGACGCGGACATCAGCACCCGGAAGCTGCTCCAGCGGCATTATTATCTTGCTGGACCGAAGAGCTAATATAGTGGGACCAGGCCAAGACCATCTCCCCAAGCCACCTCGCCCCAGGCTCCTCCAGATACACAGGGACCATTTATGCGCGGAAAAGTTCTGCCTCTTGCTGCTTTCAAACCATTTGCACTGTTACCAGTTGTTTGTTACAGTTCGGTACATATGCATTGACAGTTATTATTATTATGTAGGTAGTATTGAGCGCTGACTGCCACCGGTCATCGAGATTTCAGCCGACCCCCACTAAAAAATAGTAATCCGAGGAATATGAATATCTATATTACTATTTGATAAGCATCTGTCTGTCTATCTGTCTGACTGTCTATCCGGCACCGCTCAGTTTATTCAGTTTAAAAGTCCCAGTTAATGCACGTGCTGAATTGGTGCGGATACCTCCATCCCGGAGATGCCAGCTAGCTATGCTGTGACCGATGGATGTAACACAACCGCGCGGTGGCTCTGGGGGCGCCGCTGCTGCGGAGAGTGCCGCGCCGTGATGGCTGTGCCCATGCGCCGCCGCTGATCCAACAGCTGGCGGCGCCTATGCGCCCACGCGCCCACTCGCCTCAGGCGGGGCGCGTGACATCTGACCCGGCGTGGGTCTGGCGCGGGACTTGTTGGTGGTCGTCTGGACTGAGCGGTCGTGGTTTGTGTTGTCCGGTGCAATATAGCAGCAGCAGAGAAGTGAGTGTAAATGTTGAGACGCCAACATTTCTGGGGGCTCGTCCGGGATCTCTGCTAACCGAGACTCGCTGCTGCTCTCGCACCGTCTCATCCCGGGGCGAAGTGCAACGACCACTGCATCGACCACTGCTCGCGGGGCCGTCACGGGGCTGCCGCGTGGATACCGTCACCGGGCTGCCGCGTTGACGCTGTCGCCTGTTTGGCGCTGCCACCTACCTGCTTCATCGACGCCGTCGCCTACCTGCTTCGTCGACGCCGACGCCTCCCTGCCTCGTCCTGGCTGCCAAATCACTCGGTGACATGTCTTCTTCAGAGTCTGAGGACCAGCAAGCACATCGTTCCGTGGTTGATGGTTCCCACATTCGTCGGCTGGAGCAACAGCTGGAGCTAGCCACGCGTCGCATCAATGAGTTGACAGCGATGGTCAATGATCGTGATGCATTGACTGTCGTTAACAACGCACCAGCTCTGGACAGTTCACATGAGGGCAACGTGGCTCAACCGCGTGACGAGGTTCATCCCGGACTGACGCGGGAATTGCGCCGAGATGGATCTGCTGCCCCCACTCTGCACCTGATGCAGCAGATACACAGCTTTCCCGGCTTCACTCTTGGAGGTGCAGTCAGCTTGGAGCAATATCTGCAGCGGTTCGAGGAACACTGTCGAAACTCGTATGCGGGAAGTCTGGACCATGCCCTACCGCTTCTAAAAAGCCTTCTGAGTGGAGAAATGTCCGATACATTCAACGCTTGCGGCGGGACGGACACAACATACGTATGTTTGAAGAAGCGAATGCTCCGCTGGTTTGCAAACCAGGGCGTTTCCGAGCACAGGACAGCCAAGGAGAGGTTCGACATCTGCAAGCGGGAGCAGAATGAGTCTCTGCCTCTCTTCGCGCTTCGATTGTCGTCTCTGTTTGAGGAAGCGTATCCGGCAACTGACATGCAGACTTCCGAGTTGCTGCGGGATCGCTTGCTCAACAGCCTGCCGCCTCAAGGTGTTGATCATCTGAAGAAGCAAATGCGGTACGCCAAGGACATCCACGGCATTACGCTGAGATGGAACAACTATATCACGATCCTGCAGTATGAACGCTTTGAAGATACAGAGTCTTCGCTGTTCTTCTCCCGTGAGGTTCGTCCCGAAGACAGAAGAGGACTGAAGCGGGAAGACAGAAGCGACACAAGAAGACTGAAGCAAGAAGACAGAAACGACACAAGAAGACTGGAGCAAGAAGACAGAAGCGACAGAAGACTGAAGGACAGAAGCAACTCAAGACGAAAACCAAGCCCAGAGATAAGAAGAGACGAGAGAAGCGAGCCCAGAACATTCAAGACAAGTGAAGGTACCTCACAAAGATGCAAGTTTTGCTATCGCCGTGGCCATGTTGAGCGCGAATGCTGGCGGAAGAACGACCGTTGCTTCCGTTGCGGCCAGGCCGGTCACTACGTTCGTGGGCGTTCCTCTGGACATGCGGAGAGACCTTCACCAACTCGTCATGCAACCAACCAGTCTTGTAAGGAACTCCCGGTGACAGCACCTGAACAACGGATACGCAGCAGGGTAGCGCCCGAGATCTGTCCGAAGAGTCCGCCGAGGCTGTCATACGACCAAGAGTCCAGCTCAGAAGACTCGGACATCGATGATTCCAGTGTCGGCGATTGTCAGTACGTCTCATCGTCGAAGAAACGCCGGCAGAGTCAGAATCGCATGTCGGGAAACGAATAAGTGGTTGACAACCGCACGCAACGTCAAGAGCTGATAGATGCAGCGGTTCGAGCACCGAACAAGTCCGGGCCGAAGTGGACGATGACTCTCACTCGGTGGAGATACACGAAAACCGACAGCATGTCCATGGCCATCAGCTGCCCTGGTAGACGCATGAGATTGAGTTCTTGGCGAGAGTGCCGGCCAAGCTTCAGACCGTACTTGTTCGGTGCTCGAACCGCTGCATCTATCAGCTCTTGACGTTGCGTGCGGTTGTCAACCACCTCCCCGCGTTGATTTCGCCTCCAAAAGCACAGACATTCCACCAGAGTGTCTCCACCTCCCTCTGCCTTGTGCCAAAGGGAGAGACCGGTGGGCAGAGCACTGGATCCAGGAGAGACAGGGTCGACGTCAGCTTCACCCTGATGAGTCCTCGAGAAGAAATCTGCTGCGAAGTTCAGATTTCCGGGAACATAACAGATATCGAGGTCGTAGTCGGCTAGCTCCTCGATGGTCCGAGCTAGGCGACTGTTGACTAGACGCATGTTGTGCAGATACAGGAGTGCTTGATGGTCTGTGTAGATCCGGAACCTGACAAAACCGATGAAGGCATGGAAGGCCTTGACGCCCCAGCGCAGGGCAGCGAGTTCTCGCCCAGTCGCCGAGTAGTTTTGTTGAGCCTTTGCAAATGTAGTGGATGCAAACGCGATGTATCTCATTTGTCCGTTTTGCTCTTGAGTGAGACAGGCTCCAGCGCCGACTGATGATGCATCCACCCACAGAGAGAGCGGACTGGCGTTCTTGCTGTAGTCAGGGAAGGACAGCGTGATTTCTTTTTTCAGGGCTGCCTTCAGTTGAGAAAAGGCATCCTCCATGTCTCTGTTCCAGTTCAGCTCAGTCTTCGGAGGTAGTCCAGTCAGCTCTGAGAGTGGCTTGGCTATGACTGAGCAATTCCGTACAAACTTGCGCTGGTAGTTGATGATGCCGAGGAACTGACGCAGTTGATGCACAGTCTTCGGCTTTTCCAGCGTTTCGACTTTCTCCATGTACTCCGGCGACTTCTGGAGACCATCTGCGCTGATGACGTGGCCCAGAAACTTGACTTCAGGTTGGAACCACGTACATTTTCTTCCATTCAACTTGATGCCTTGCGATTCAAGCGCAGACAAGACGTCAACAAGCTGGAGATGTCTCTCGAACGAAGCTTCCATGAGCAGTAGGTCATCCAAGTAGATGATGAGCTTCTGCCTGGAGAACCCATGCAGAATGGCTTGCATCTCTTTCTGGAACTGGAACGGTGCGTTCTTCAGGCCGAAGGCCAACCGTCTGAACCTCCAGTGCCCTCGAGGCGTACTGAACGCAGTGTAGTCCCTCGAGGACTCTTCTATCGGGAGATGATAGTAGGCCTTGGCGATATCCAGACCGCTGAACCAGGCCATGCTTCGTTGCGCGCTGAATACACAGTCAGACACGTCTGGCATCGGGAACCGTGTTGTGACAGTCTTCTGGTTCAGGCGCCGGTAATCCACGCAGAGGCGGAGTGAACCATCCTTCTTCCGGACTGGCACTACCGGGGAACTCCATGCCGAGTCACAGCGCTCGATGATGCCGAGTCGCTCGAGGTCGAGGCACTGACGTTCCACTTCTTCCGCCACTGGTGGAGAGATCTTCCGGGGCCGAATGAAAATTGGCGTTTCATCAGTCAGAACGATTCGATGGGCGGTCATCGACGAATGCAGAGTGTCAGTTTCCGATTGCATGAAGACGGCAGCATGGCGTCTGAACAGGTCTTTCACAGCGACTCGCTGATCTTCAGTCAGGCCCGGGATATCAGAGACTGCGGGAACTACGATGCTGTTGTCTGCACTTGAGGCAAACACTGCCATCGGCTGGTCTAAATCCAGCACACTGTCGGCTGCAGAATCTGCGTATCCCACAGCCATGCCCTTCCGGATGGAGGCAGCTGTGCGGCCACGATTGTTCACCAAGATTCGTGGCTGATCGGGATCCAGTATGCCGGCAACGAAGTTGATAGTTGGCGAGACCGTTTCACTTCCATTGAAGACAAGTTGCCTTGTGCTGTCGCTGCAGGTACTGCATGATGGTTGGCGTCCGATACTGCAGCGGAGCTCTGCAGTCGAGTCGGGACCGATTTGAAGATCTTGAACAGAGCGACACGGGATGGCTGTAGCGAAGTGCACGCAGTTCCCACGCAGATCGGACGGCAGATAGACCGTCCAGCGTGATCCATCGTCCTGATGACCAGAGACAGATCTGTTTCTGACGCTCAAACACAGCCCGTACCGCTCCATTGTGTCTCTTCCGATGATAAGATCAACCGGAGTCTCGTGTTGATCCAGGACGAGAACATCCAAGAGCTTGAGGTCCACTCCATGCATCCCCACGTGGACTGTAGCTCTTCCAAGAGGAAGTGTGACCTGTTTTCCGACCGCATGCACGGCTTCAGTGCAAGACATGATGTCCCTCCTGTCGACCAAATGACTGCTGATCAGAGACTGTTCAGAACCGCTGTCGATGATGGCTGTGGCTGGATATGTACCGACCAGAACGCTGGAGCGGAGAATGGGCTCAGCAGCTACCGCTGAGGTGAAGATCTCAGTTGACCTCCGCAGGTCAGCAGTCAGATGTACCAAACTACCTTCATCTGCATTGGAGTCGCCGACGCTTCCATCATCGAGTACAGGGCTGGTTTCAGTCACTACAGGTGGCCCTGACGTTTCTGAGTGACTTATTCGTTTCCCGACATGCGATTCTGACTCTGCCGGCGTTTCTTCGACGATGAGACGTACTGACAATCGCCGACCCTGGAATCATCGATGTCCGAGTCTTCTGAGCTGGACTCTTGGTCGTATGACAGCCTCGGCGGACTCTTCGGACTCAATCTCATCTCATGCGTCTACCAGGGCAGCTGATGGCCATGGACATGCTGTCGGTTTTCGTGTATCTCCACCGAGTGAGAGTCATCGTCCACTTCGGCCCGGAGAATCCTCTGGTGTTCCTCAGTGAGGAGGGAGGTGAAGCAGAAACCCTCCACATGCAGTGTCTGGCCGGAGTACATTTTAATCTTCTTCAAGAGACTCAAGGATTCGTGGAAGAGAAGGTTGTCCTGCTCACGGGTATGAAGAAAGGAGTGTGTCAAAGAGGTTCCGAAGCGTCCCCGTGCAAGTCGCCACTGACAGAAGACGACGAGGAAGAGCATCGTGAGCAAGAACTCTCCGGTTGTCCGCACGACCTGCAGACTCGCTGCTCCGTTACTGTGAGCTGCAATGAGGTCAAGGTTTGCGCACTACTCGACACAGGTGCATCTGTCGGCCTTATCAGCGCCAGTGCGCTTCGGAGCATAATTGCAGATGACCCAACAGTTGAAGTCCGGCGCACAAACGTCTCTATCCAAGGCCTCTGCGGCAAAACGAATTGCGCAGAGTACATCAGCGCTGACATCGCTCTGCCTCCAAGTCAAGAAAAGGTACGAGTCCCTCTGCTCGTGGATCGTGCTGACTCTTTCGGTCATTGTTTACTGCTTGGCGCTAACTTCATGAAAGCTGCTGGCGTGGTGATCAACTTTGAACAGCATTACGTGGCCTGTGGAGAGCACGTCCAGCCGATGCACTGCGACGACAGAGATCATCAAGCGACAGGAGCCAAGAGTCATGTCGTGGGACTTGCATCTATGACGACAGTTCCAGCCGAAGACGCTGTTAAAGAGCACCAGCAAGGGCAGAGGTTCATCCGTTCACTGGCTCATCACGTGCAGAAGAAGACTGACCCGACAAAGCTTCCAGCCAACTTGCATCGCTACCGCAAGTACGTCAAGAAGATGGCGATCAGCGAGGGACTACTGGTATATGAACTTCCTGCGCACGGCCCCCTGCCTGTCATCAGTAGAGACTGGCTCATCGACCTCGCTGTTGCCACCCACCTGGACATGGCACACATCGGACGAGATAAACTTTGCGCTCTTCTTACAGCCCAGGTGTTTTGTCCAGGGCTTACCAAAGTCATCGCAGACATCGTGTACTGCTGTAAACGGTGTCAACTCTACAAGACAACTGCGCAATCGAAGCCGCCTCCTACACACAAGATAGAAAGCAACGAGCCCTTCGAACTGGTCGCCACTGACGTCGTACTGTTTCCCGCACTGGCAGGGGATTCATCGGATGCCTGGTAGTCGTCGATCTCTGTTCGAAGTGGGCGATGGCCATTCCCATTCGCCGGAAGACGTCTGCGGCCGTCGCGACTGCGTTTGAGCACCACGCCCTGGTAACTCTCCTGTGCAGGCCAAAGCGCGTACTGACTGACAACGGCCCGGAGTTCCGCGGTCCAGAGTTCGAACAGGTGCTGGAGAACTGGGAGATCAGACACGTCTACTCTACCCCTCTCAGGCCTGAAGGGAACGGAGCTGTGGAACGCTGCAACCGCTCTCTGGGACAGGCGCTGAGACTTCTCTCTGATTCAGCTGGCGACTGGGACCATAACCTGGCCCGGGCCATGGTTACCTACAACACAACGCGTCACTCCGAGTTGAAGGAATCTCCTTCCGAATTCCTTCTTCGTCACGAGCACAAGGACGTCAGCGGGCCGATCGTGGCCGCTGAGACACAACGCTCGTGGCGGCCGGGCCATCCCGAGTTCTCACCGTTTCGGGTCGGCGAGCTTGTCAAGAGGAAAACTCATCTTCCTGGGAACCTGCTCGTCAACAAGTTCCAGCGCCGTTACGACGGACCCTTCACCGTGACGCGCGTGAACAATAACGGTGTCACGTACATTGTGACGTCCGAAGACGGGGCAGAAAAACGTGTGCATCACTCCCAGCTTCGGCGCTGGAAGACACCACCAGCGTACCTGCTACGAGCATCTCGTCGGGTCCACGAGATTGCCAGCGAGAGTTCGGCATCTACGTCCGGCCCTCCTCCTCCACGAACTGCACAAGCAGCCGATTCGACTGCGCGAGCATCGCCGTGGCAGCCTCGGGTGGTGCGTCAGGATCATTATCCTGTCTCTCGAGGCTGCGAGACTGGTGGACGAGAAGCCGCCCAACAGACGTCGCCGCCATCATCGCCCCCGGCTGCAGTTCCTGGACCGTTTCGTCTGGTAGCCGATGTTTCTGGTTAGCCGATCTTCAGCTGCGCGTCCTGGCTGTTCTCTTCCTGTGGCTGATGCGGCGACTGAGATGACGCCGGTGGCGTCACGTGCGGCCGGCCAACAGACGTCTCCTAGGAGGCGTGGGGCGTTAAAGGTGCGATTTGATGTTCCCTCATTGCGGCGCTCTGAGCGTGTACGCCGTCCGCCGGCAAAATTTGCAGATTACGTTTTGGATTAAGGAACATCTTAGATGGCTACTTTTTGTGTTCCGATATCACTCTGATTGGAGGAAATCACTGTGAACCGAAGTTTTTGTTTTGCTCTGTGTGAATATTGTTATGGTTTTTGTTTGTGTTGTTTTGTTATTATTTGTGTTTTGTTACCGCGCGGTGGTGTAGAGGGGGTGATGTGACCGATGGATGTAACACAACCGCGCGGTGGCTCTGGGGGCGCCGCTGCTGCGGAGAGTGCCGCGCCGTGATGGCTGTGCCCATGCGCCGCCGCTGATCCAACAGCTGGCGGCGCCTATGCGCCCACGCGCCCACTCGCCTCAGGCGGCGGCGTGACATCTGACCCGGCGTGGGTCTGGCGCGGGTCTTGTTGGTGGTCGTCTGGACTGAGCGGTCGTGGTTTGTGTTGTCCGGTGCAATATAGCAGCAGCAGAGAGGTGAGTGTAAATGTTGAGACGCCAACAATGCATAGGACATATGTGGGAGATGGCCTAAGTCACCAACGCACCGGATCTCTTGACGGTGATCTTGACGGTGACTTGTTGGTGGGGCGGTGATCTCTTGA
The DNA here is from genome assembly GCA_036785665.1 of Chirona hameri. Taxonomy (NCBI): domain Eukaryota; kingdom Metazoa; phylum Arthropoda; class Thecostraca; order Balanomorpha; family Balanidae; genus Chirona; species Chirona hameri. The sequence continues at coordinate 33,935 of JAXIVJ010012617.1, forward strand.
CGGGTAATATAATTTGACGGGTAATTATGTCCTATCCAGTTTCAGTTCCAGTCCAGTTAATTAACGTGCTGAATTGGTGCGGATACCCCCATCCCGGAGATGCCAGCTAATCGTCCAGCGGAGCGGACGGGTTAGCACTAGTGAAAAACTACTTTAATTTCAATATTTTGCATCATACCGAGATGTGCACAACAGCGCAGGCAGGGGGAGGGCAAGGGGGCCATGCCCCCCCCCCCTCCCCTGGAGGCAGGCGACCCCTCTGGCGACCGAGCGAGGGCCCCCTGGGGCCGAAGGCCCCAGCGTTTTGGATGGTGTCAGGCGCCCGCAAGACGCCTTACGTCCCATAAAAAACGCCCACGAACCGAAAACAAATCGTAGCACGAATAAATAACACCACTTGCTTAGTCTGTTAAAGGCAGGCAGAATGTAAATACATAGAAAGGGGCCCCAGCCAGTGCGGATAGGGTCCTCTGACAGCTTTTAAAGGGCCCTGTCGATCTGCAGAGGGCCCACTATCGGCATTTAGAGGGCCCCTTCCGGTTGTAGAGGGCCTTCTCCGGCCTTTATAGGGCCCTACCGAGCTGTATATCGCCCTACCAATCTGCAGAGGGCCTCTGCCGGCATTTAGAGGGCCCTGACGACATTAGAGGACCCTCTTCCAGCCTGTAGGGGCCCTGTCGATCTGCAGTGTCCCAACCAATATGTAGAGGACCCTCTGCTGGCCTTTAGAGGGCCCTACCGATCTGTAGAGTGAGTGAAGAGGGCCCTCTGCCGGCCTTTATAGGGCCCTGCCGATCTTCAGATGGCCATCTGCCGGCCTTTAGAGGCCCCTGCCGATCTGTAGAGGGCCCTCTGGTGGCCTTTAGAGCAGGCGCGGATCCAGGATTTCGGTCAGGGGGGGGGGGGACACATAAAAAGTTGCGCCGTATGGGCGCGTTTGTATAGCGCGGCATGGGCGCGACCCGGACTCAGGGCCCCTCTGGATCCGGCCTGCGTTAGAGGGTCCTGTGGTGGTAGAGGTGGTCTGCCGGTCGAGCGCCGGTGAGGCTCGCGAAGGAAGACCAGC